>JAVSBS010002041.1:0-85615 GCA_033124195.1 Coracias cyanogaster | reverse complement strand
TAGCATTGTATAAAATATTTTGCTCAGTAGGTATTTGTAGACAACACACAGAGTGACAGAACCACTAGAGAGCTTGCCTTCTTGCCAAAGGGAGAGATCGGGCAAGCAAACGACACCTGAGGTGTTAGTCATATAAATGAATGTATTATCAGAAAATACCCAGACATAACGGTGGTAAGGGCAATCTAAAAATCTTACACTAACAGAACGCATTACTGGGAAGGGCTTACCTGGTATTTACCTGGCAGACATTGAAAATTCAGAGATTCTGGACAACCAAATAAATTTTGGGAAGATGAGTCTTTCCTAAGTCATCCTATTGTTGACAACAGAATTACTGTACCATTTAAGTTGGGAAAAAATCCTTCCTTGCCACTTCCCTGGAATAAGAACCTGCACGGTATCATTATAAACTGGAAAGACACAGAGGAAAAATAAAATAAGAATGTGGCTTATGGAACTGCTGATATAAAAAGAGGATTTGCTCAGCACTCCAACTCTCTTGGATTACTTTGGTGGCCTCAGGTGCTCTGGGGCTGTGTCTCACCCTGGTTCCCCTCACTGGGCCTGATGCTGGCCTCCACCCATAGGCCAATGTTCCAGCCCTTCCTTGGCCCAGCCCTGTCCCAGGGAGGTTCTCAATGACGGGGCTGGAGCTCTCCCCAGCTGCTCTGCCCTGCTCCTGGATGGGATGGTGGGATGGCACCCCCAGGGAGCACCAGTCTTGAGAAAGCCCCCAGCTCTTCAGCACCCTGACACTGGGAGGTCATCATTCCCAATTATCCTGCCTTTCTGCAGGAACAGCACTTTGAATGCCATTCCCAATACACATTTACCTAACCCGTTCTTACAGACTGTGCTAATGCCAGGCACAACATGCCTCCGTTGTAAAAGAGAGATTCAGAAGAGGATGGTAAAAGGAATATTTCACGCTGAGATGGGCTTTTTTAAAAATAATTTTATTTCCTTGATGTTATGTTGTTGTAACATACTAGAATATTTAGATTGCAGAATAATAGCTATTTCAAATAAATCAAACAAGAACATTTCCTGTGCATATGGTGTCACTAATGTTACTCGAGGTCCGTGTTTTATCTTCTTGGTTTGCTCTTACAAAGGAAAGCCTTGCACCTATAACAGTTTTTCTCTCCCTCTTTCACCAATCTCCTCCTCCTCCAAGACACTTAAATTGGCCTGACAGTACCTTGAACAAGTAAGATAGTGACAGAAACTGTAGGAGACATATTAAAATTAATTAATTTGAAGAATTTTGTACACTTATTGGTGTGCAGGTAAAATCCTACTTCGATTTCAGCTTAGTTTAAATAAACCAAGGAAAATAAAGGTAGGTTCTTAGCCTAGAGTGTATTTGTGCCAGGCCCATTGTAAAGAAGGTAAACTAAACCATTAATCAAAATACCAAACATCTATGTGAAACTACAATTTTATAGTTGAGTGAATATACATAAATAATCAATGAATGCAAACTGAATTAAAAAGTGAGATATGAGGTTGTCCCTCTCAAAGTCATAGCACAGAGCTCACAACTTACAGAAAAAGAAATGAGATAATATAAAAGGATATATGAATTAATCACTCTGCACTCTTGATATAAGCCGATTATACCAGAAGTTTGTCAATTTTTCAGCAGCCATCCAGACTATATTGCTTCCAATCTATATTGCTCTAAGATCTCTCCCTGCTCTCATTCTACTCCTAGGATTTGTGTTCCCTTAGGGCTTTTGAAGAAGAGAGCAACAGAGACTGTTCAGTCTTGCTGCTAGTGAGAATATCTCTCTGGATTGATCTTATATTTTAACACCCCTGCACTAATTCAACATACAGAAGCTAAATTGGAAGAAAATGGCTTTCTTAAAAGATCAAAATCTCAGAAGGCTTCGAACCCTTAAATAATATGGAAGATCACAAGAAGCCCATTCAAGTTAGAAGAATCTGCTCATCACCTTGAATTATATCAGTACCATCCTTCCCTTTATTGCCCTCAGAGTGTGTGGAGTCAAAGACAAAATGGCATAACAAATGACACTCTGCGGCCTGCTGATTTCTGGCTGCCATTTGTACGTTAAATCACCAGCAGCTGTCATGATCAGGAAGAGCGGTAGTCAGTGTTAGAGGGGATAAACATACACTGACAAAAATGAGGGCTTGATTCCTCACGGGAAGAAAGCCAAACAAAGCAGAAATGGAGTGATACAGACAATGCAGGTGGTGAATGAATAACTCACAACGTTGTAAAAAGAATATGGGCCAAGGGCTTTATAAGCATTATTTACATACCTCGGTACTTCTGCTTGGATTTGTATTATGGCTCTCAAAAAGTGAATGGAAATGCTTTTATATGTCAGGCCTTTTTATTAGGATTGTTTGCGTGTGCTTAAGTTGCACAACAGTCACTACAATAAGCAGAAGTTTGGATTTTCAGAAGGTTACAGCTAACCCTCATATTTGGAGATAACACTGCCTTCTCAGCACAGTGAGCTCGCTTCACTGGGACTTCACCGTGAAGCCACTTTTTGGTTGCCTTTCTTTGAATTAACTGGGGAGCAGGTTGTTCCTATGGAGCCATCACTTGGTCCATACTCAGGCTGAAGAGTGGTTCCTTCACAACTCACAGCAGAAAATAAAGTAGTTGCTGAATGTATTTTTTATCTAAAAATACTTCATATCTCCAACGACTGATTTTAAAAATTCCTGAGCAACCAGAAGTCAAAGGGTGCCAGGCATACTAAATGTTTTTCAAAACTGAGTTAGTACATTAAAAAAGAGTCCAGATTCCTTTCTGCCACAATTACGGATGCAGTATTTCCATCATCTTTACTTCAATGTTAAGCTTTCTTTGTTCAATAAACACGCAATACATTTACAAATGTCTGCTGGAAAGGTACCGTGAATTTTTCTTCCTCCCTGAGTTGCATATTTATGAAATCCATGCTGAGACTGTTTTGCAGGTAGGAACTTATGCATGAAACAGTGTCGAATTCCTCTTGTTTGTAGATTGGGTACCTTTCAACTGATTGAGCCTCACATGCTACATCTGTTAGCACTTCACTGGAAAGTGTCTTTCCTTGATGGCCTGTCACTCTTCAAGAAAGATCCTTCCCTTTTGTTCCTAATCTCTGCACAGCATTGCTTTCTCTTTGTTAGATGGATCACTTCTCCAGAATTCACAATCTTTAATAAACACATCATCGACAAAATGCTTTCATCTATTCTTTAGATTTTGTAACGTCTCTAGAAATTATTTTGCTCCTTCTACGTGTTTTGCATAAACTTGTCAGCAAATCTGTCTACCTCACTCTCAGGGAACTAAAGTTTTTACTTTTTAAAAAATCTTTGTTCTTCTCCCAGCTCAGTAACAATTCATCAGATGGCTTGCACTCTTTTGCAGTGGTTTTTTAACCACTCACCATGATAACTGAACTAATTGTACACAAGCTTAGGGCTCAGATATCCTACTTCTAGCAGTGTCGAAGAAAAATCTAAGATCCAGATTTTTCTTATATATAAAATACCTGCACCGGAGTCTTGAATTTTTATGTGTTAGTTTGAGCATTTGTTACAATTTGACACCATCCAATGTCCCCATGCGAATATACTTGACATTTTGTATTATATATTAAAAAGTTACTTGCATGTCTCCCGTATTGGTAAAACAATAGCACAGGAGACATCCATTCGTAGGCAGAGCCACTTGTACTAGTGAACGCACAAACACACTAATAAAAGATGCCCTCACCACGCTGATCTTACTGTTTAATTATAAAAGTCCACAGCAGGATTTAGACAAAAAAACCAGAGGACCACAAGGAGAAATTCCCAACAATGAGAAGTGGAAACCTAATCGACACAATCTATACTGAAACTCAGTGGTGCTGCATAAAAGATGTGTTGGAAAGATGGTCTGCTGGCAGAGGATGAGCAGAGAATAAAAAAGTTGAAGGCTAGAACTTTCCTCCACAGAATTTCAGTACTTGTGTAAGAACAGAGATCTGTCTGTGGACTTAACAGCCTTCAGAACTTATGAAGACAAAAACTGAAGTTAAGGTGTAGCTGACCTTTTGGATATTCACAGGTTTGAATTGTGGTTGCATGTCATAGCCCAAATCCATCCCATCCAAGTTTAGACGTTGACATTAGGTGACCTCATTAGGATGTAGCAGGAAGGTGCTAAATAATACAGAGAAACAGATAAGAGTATCAGGGGGAGTTGAAATTGAAGCAGCACTGAGGTAACTGCTGGTGCTGCTTACCTGGCCAAGAGGGAGCTAAAGAGAAGTATGCTCCAAATTTTGATACTTCATTTAAGTGCCAAAACTTCAATACAGTAAACTCAATCTTAGGAGCCTCAGCTTCTCAAGTTCCAAGGCAGAGAGTCCTCTTCTGTACAAGCTGTACGCTGACCAGGGAAGGCTGCATTTTTAAAATCTTGGCTAAACTGCATAGCTTTGTTCATACACATAGTTCAGAAGTTGGTGCCAAAGTTCAAGCTCTTACCTGAGAAGTGGCATGGCCAGGGTCTCCCTGACTGGTTTCCTTCATGTCACTGTCATGTGCTGAGGACATGTGAGGTGAAGGTGACTGCAAGCTGTCCCATTTTGGAGATCAGTGAAGTATATTTGATCCCCCTTTTCTCTTGGGACACGTCATCTAATACAGGTCTATCAAGAGCTAGGCAGCCAGTAGTAGTTGAGACTATAAGCTTTTGTGGGGTTATTAACAATGAAGATGCAGTGTTTTTACTAGTATTATTTTTTTTTTACATTTTAATTGCTGCTAACCATTATTTTAAAATAGAAGGTAGCAGCTAAGATTTTAAATCAACAACAGAAACTCAAATACTTACGGCAGTTCATTATTAGCTTGGAAGAAAACAGAGCAGCGATTATTTCCCTAATTGTCCTTAAAGTCATTATTACATATGCAAGTACAATTTGGTACTCTCCAGAGTCTTTCCCTCATTACACTGTGTGATTCACTAAATTACACGATTGTGATTAGTGCGGCAATCGGTGTCCAAGTGGTATCAGGCAACTACTGGGCTCCTTTTGCGGAGGTCAATTTAATTACACTGTGCATGACAGAAACCAGGCCAACTGAGTATTGCCTTTGCCACCAGCAATTGACACCTGAGTGTTAATGAGCTGGTAATTAAGAGTTGGCACAGACAGGCACATTTTAGTGTTTGGGACTGGGATTACCATATGCTTCAATGCCTCTATGCTAAAAGCCTGAAGTTATCCATGTTCTAAAATATACAGGATTTAAAAAGAAAGGTAAATTATAGCACTTGCAAATAAAAAGTAAGAAAACACTTCTAATCAGGACTGAATGCTGCCTCTCCTGAACTTCTGAGAAATCCTCTCTTTTTACTTGTAATCTTTTTGCCAGTATTTTATTTTTTGTAACACATGTTTACCAATACATGCTCAGACTGGAATTGCCTATAATCAAAAGGATATTTTAAAGTTTGTTTAAAAGTAAACAATTGTTGTTATTTATTTCAGTACTCTAGTTTGGCCTAGAAAATTTAATCAGAGCTGAATGCGTATTGAAAGCTTTCTTACAATTTAGAAATCAATGCAATATCTTTCTTGGAGAGGAGAAAAAACAAATGTGGTAAACATGAACAAACATGTATTTTACTACTAAGAGGTTATAAATACAGAACTGTTAGTTGTATACGTCCTGTTTTTTTACTGATTTCACAGAATCATAGAATGGTTGGGGTTAGAAGGCGCCTTAAACATCATCTAGCTCCAACCCCCTGCCATGGGCAGGGACACCTCCCACTAGATCAGGTTGTTTCAGTATCTTTGAAGATCCAGACTATTGTCATCTGCCATTATTAAAAGGAAATCTTGAGTTCCAGCCTCTTCACAATATAGCTTTATTAGAAAAGTCATACATCTCTGCATTTCTAAGTATCCAGGATGCAAATTCTCTCATCTTTGGTATGATTGATAATACTGGTTTTAACTTTTGTGAGGCTCTTCTCAGCCAAATGATGATTACCAGGCTCTTCCTAGAAAAACAGCAAGGCATGGGTTTGCCTGCGGCATATCGCCTAGGGTGGGTGAAATGGCTGGCTGCTTTTGCAGAAGATAGTGGGAGAGGCAAAAGGCAGCTCCACTGGAGTTGCTTTCCCAGTGCCTTTATGCTCCTCTGGAAACAACCTCTAAGTACTGTCTAAATTTACAAAGACTAAATAAGCTAATGAAGGAGACAGAGCTAAGGGAGATCTGAAAAGTGACTGGCATGAAGAAGAGTGTGATAACAAGCTGTGGGAGAAGGCAGGGAAAGAGACTGGAAAATTAGAGAGAAGGAAAAGCTATCTGGAAGGAGAAACACCACTGAAACATAATCCCAGAAACATAAACTCCAGAAAGATAATTCCCAGAAAACATAATCCCAGGAAAATTAGAAAGAAATAAAAACAGTCCAATGATTTTTAGAATTTTTATGAGTTTTGTGTGGTTAACTCTGCATGCTCAGTGTAAGGAATATTACGAATAAAGTAATTTCTGTGATGCAGCATGTATAGTGGTTTTGGCTATAATTCCTGTATCTCAATTTTGTTAATAGGGTGATAGGATACAGTCAAACTGAAAAAAAATTATGCATTTCATTATCATAGCAAAAAAACATTTTTGGTGAAGACCTCTTGGTGGATATAGCTATTAAAAAGTCTTCTTCTGTATCTCATTCATGATGTCTTAAGCAAGTAGCGTTGCTACAGACCTCTCCTTCCTCAACAGCCTCCAACAGCCCCCAGCAAGAAAAAGTACTTAAGCTTTGGGAGGGTCCTCCAGACCTCATTTCAACAAACTCACCTTGCAGGGTGCCTTGAGGTCAACAAGGGACCCGCTGCACACCCTGGCCGGCAACAAGCTTTGAAACTCTGAGCCCTCCATAGGAGCCACATTTTGGATTTTTTTACATATGCAGACTGACACAGTGCAGTGGCTTAGACAATTTTCTGGTGGCTTTATGAATCCACACACTGTTCACATCTGATGAAAAATGAATTAACTTTACTGAATCTTAGTTGTGGGATTTAGTCTTAATTTTCTTATTTCGAGGAGTTTGCTTTTTTCCACTGAACCCTCCGTAGGACATATAGCCTTTTATATGCAGATTGCTATAATTATGCTTTGAAATAGCTTTGAATTCCCAGTGGCTTAAACGGAGAACATGAAAGGGCAAATGTTAGGCTGAGCTAAAGGATATGAAAGCAGCACGTACACCCATCTAAAATGAGATATAGGGACAAATAGCTCTTTACACAGCGATGTCAGTTCTTGACAGGTTATTGAAGGATCTTTGCAGCCACTGAGGCTGTCTTGGGCAGCAGGGAAAGGCTGCCTAGGGATGGCTTATCAGCTTACATTTTTCTTTTTTAATACCGAAAGGTGAGGAGGTGCTAAGTGAGGCAGGAGAAGCAGACCGCCCTGAAAGCGGCAATCCTCCCCACTGCAGGCTGGCCCCAGGCAGGCACCTGGCTCCTGGGCTGGGGGAGGCAGCTGGGCCACCGCCACCCTGGGCAGTCCCTTGGCTATTATATTATTTTATATAATATTAAAATCTTATATTTTAATACCCCTACAGCCCAGCAGGGAGGCTATGACCCGGGATGCCCCTTACCCCAGGCCTTGAGGCTGCCTTCGCCATGGCTGGAGAGGCCTGGGGTGAGTGCTGAGGGCTCCTCCTATGAGATGGAGAGGTGAGACCAGAAAGCTGCCCACTGCCCTCTGGTTTTATTTACTTATTTATTACTTTTTTTGTTTACATGGAGAGACTGCTCCTGGCCCTAACAGACAAGAGGTGCCTAGGCTGGGCCAGGCAGGCACCATGGGCCTCTACCTTTCCCCCACGGAGGAGCCCACTGCCGCACCCTGGCACGGCTGGCGCTGGGGCAGCAGCGCAGAAGAAATGGGAAATATATGTGCCCTGTTCAACCTGATGCTATTTTAGCAGCGTGAAACCGTGATGTTGGGAAGGCAGTCGCCTGCTCCATTATTGAAAAGCCATGGAAATTCGTCCCATGAATGGAAATACGCCAGCCCCCTTTATATGTAAAGTGTTTTCTCGTGTGTACTTTTTAATGCAGCCTGCTAGAGTATGTGCATATATATTCCATTTTTGTTTAAAATGTATTGTCTATGGAATTGTTAAAGTGGTTGTTGGGGTTTTTTTTCCATTCCTGTTTGCATAGAAATTATTTGCCTTCAGGCCCTCTAAAGCACTTTTTTAGTGTCGAGTCGCAGGCAAGTGTGACGTTTTCGGTTTGGGGCTTTTTAAAATTTTATTTTGAAGTTACTTTATCTTGATTAGCACCTAAAGGTCCGGCCAGGCGCTGGTTTTGCTGCGGAAGAGTGTGGGCTGAGGGCCCGGCCGAGCAGGGGCGGGTTAAGGGCGGCCGGGGGCGGCCCTGACCCCACGCCTGGGCGCGGCCTGCGGGGTCGGGACGTCCGGCGTGGCTTTAAGCGGGGAAAAAAAAGGCTTCGGGAGGAGCTGCAGCCGCGATGAGGTGAGTCTGACTGAGTCGGGCTCGGCTGGTGTTGGCGAGGGGTTGGGGGGTGGAGGTAAAAGTGTTGGCGGTTGTGGCTGTCGGCTGGGGCCTGGTACGGCCAGGCCTTGGAGCGGGGCATGTCCGGGCCGCCCGCCTCTGGCGCTGGGAGCTTGAGCTCCTCTGTGCGGTGGCCACGTCCAAAAGTAATGCAAATGGGTTAGACAATAACGATAGGAAATCTGGGCGAGTAGGTGTTATGGGGGCTAGAGCAAACAGCTTCAGCTGGACGGGCTTCGTCTGCTAAGACGCAGCAGTGTCTGTCGTGGGGAGGCCCTCCTGGGGCTGGTAGCACCATGTGCTAGTGCATTGGAAAGACCTGTGGTCACCTCCCACCCTTAGATGGGGTTTAAAAGAAAAAATGAACGCGACCCCACTAAAACCACAGAGAGGTACGGTAATCAAGGGGCTGGTGGAGACTTGGAGCTGTGTGAGATGGTTTTTTTGAGTGTTAGTTACTCTTGATACATTTCCCTTGAAGGCTGTATCAGGTGTTGGGCTTCAGCACGGGGTGGGGGTTTTTTTTTGTTTGTTTGATAGACAGAAGCCAACCTCTGTGCTCTTCTTATTGGTATCACCCTAAAAATAAAGGCATAATAAATAATGAAATAGAACTGAATAGAGAAATAACTGCTCTGGAGGGAATACTTTCTGAATCTTGAAATTCTTTATGTATATTGATGAAAGTGTTTTGTGTTGGGCTTTTTGGTTGTTTGTTTTTTGAAGGGTGAAACAATAGGAGGTTTGCTTTGGCTAAGCATGGGCTGAAATCTAAGAACTTAAGAAACATGTTCTGTCGTGGTCAAGTGATGGTGGTTGTGTACAAGTTTCAGAAATATTCTCCCTTTCTTTTTCATTCCAACTCCAAAAAAGCCTCTGCCTTGTTCTATCCAGTTTGGAGATTTTAATGGATAGGCCAGTTGAAAACCTTCCTTTTCATTCAGTACTTAAAAATGGATTATCTGTGTTCAGGGGTTATGAAGTAACAAAGAGAAAGCTGAACGTATGCTAGGATTTGCTTTTGTTACAGGTAGATGCATTTAAGTGATACTATTACTGAATTGTCTGTTGTTGTTTGGTATGGCATGGAGATGGAACAAATGGTGGTGGGTCTGGATATTTGAGAAGGGTTTAAATACTTTATAGGTTTTAAGAATGCTACTCTTGGATGGATGCGCTATTTAGAGCAGCTCCCCAAACTTTTTTGATTGTACAACCCTAACAGTAAAAAAAAAAAAGCACACCCAATATGCGAGTATGTATTTATAAATTACATATATACTATTGTACTAATGTACAATGGACATCATAAAACATACATAAAAAATGAAAATAAACCAGGATGAAAAAAAGATGAAACAAGTCGTAATTTAAAAAAAAAAGTGCTTAAGTGTACCAAGTTATTTTTCCTGCACCTTGGTCTTTCTCTTGCATACTACCTTGGGTGCATGCACCCCACTTTCGGGACCATTGACTTGGAGTATCTTTATAGTTGACCAAGTAAAGAAAAAAGTTGACCAACTCCATGTGGTAGAAACAAGTGGTCATGTAATTTGAAGTAAGTGCTTTTATGATTGTGGAGTTTATTGTCCTATTTGTAACACCCACTTTTCCTTCCTCCCGTTCTCTATATTCAAATTCTTCACTAGGCCATCAGCTTTGTGAGGTCAAATCCTAATTCAAATTCAGTGGCAGTGAAAACTGAATTTGGCTCAGCTGTGGAAATACTTAATGAACTTAGTTATACCCTTTGCTGATGCTCTCTGCTATGATTGTTATCTTGCAGCTGCTTCCAGAGTTCAAGTTTTGTGAAGGCAAGGGAAGTTTTAATGAAGTACTTAGATTGCAGCAATAGCTGAAAACTTGGTTATTTGAAGTTTTTTTAAGGGTTCTTGAGATCAAGACCTATTAATTTCTGGAAACTGGACACAAGTTTGTATATTGAAGTCCAGGCATATGCTCTGCTTTCATTTTTAGGTGCTAATTCTTTTCTCTGCTGAAACCTGTGCTTCTGCAATGAAAAAAAGTGACAAGAACACTAGTGCGAACAATACATTTTCTTCTCTGTAACAGACAAATTTCTGGCAGTGGGAAGTGGGAGGGAACTTAATGAGGAGTCTGATTTTTCTGGTAAGATCTCATATCTTAGAAGTATGCAAGGTGTAAGGGTTTGTCTTTTGCTTTTAGTGAAGGAAACTATTTTAAAAAGGGGTTGTTCTTGGCCTGCCACTTCAGAAAAGTGTGTAAAAATCATCACAGAAATGAGAAAGCAGTGGGATGTATGTTTTAATTCTGAAAGTGAATCCTTGCTCTCAATGGGTGTGTAGTAGCTTCACTCATCATAGTAGATGAAAGATGACACATTTATCAATGTTTGTTAGAAGTAGTAACTAAGGAGCCTTTTACATCCTTGGTAAGGGGGTGTGTTCAGCAGCTCATTGGTCCTATTGCCCCGATGTCTCCTGCAGGAGATCCTGCTCTCAGTGAGGAGTTATCTTCTGCACCTCCTTGCCACTTAAGACAGATGCAATCCTGTGCCGTAGCCACTGTTTTACTTGTGGGACCTGAAGTGGTGCCTTTGCAGGGCAGTATGCTGTGGGGACTTTTAAAATCTATCTGCTGAGATCTCTGAAATGAGAAATACAAACTGGTGTCTACATACAGTATGGCTCCTGACAGTTTGTTCAGTTGAATAATTGTTGCAGAATCTTTATGTAGTGTATAGAAAGTGGTGGTTGTTAAGAACTGGATTCAGAGAAATGAGTGTGCTGAATGCAAGACCTCTCCAGTTAATTGACAGGGGATGATGACTGAAAACAGAATGCCAGTATCTATGTGAATCTCACTTTTACGCTCATAATCTAACTTCTATTTACTCATTACATAGGATATCTGGAAAGCAGATTTCTGATCTGATTCAGGAGGTAAACTGTGGTACTTGGTCTCAGTGATTCAGACCCTGGGCTACAACCTGTGAAAGAATGTAATCCACTTTCACATACAAGCAAGAGTTATGTACTTTATGGTGTTTCACTCATAACTGTTCCCTGAAGAAACCAGAATAAAATGCTGCCTTAGAAATTAGGAAATGCACTAAAATCTGTACAGTTATCAGAGCAGTAGATAGGACAGACATCCAAGTGCTGTTGGGACCGCTTTTCATCACCATGAACCTCCATTTTCTTTGGAATCTTAGAGCCATTAAATGCTCTGCATCCAGGAAGGTTGGACTTAGATGAGTCGATTTTCTGAGCTTCCAAGGCAAGCATGCCTATCTGCTACTCTGGTTGCTGGGGATTAAATAATCCCTTGCCCTTTTCTTGAGTCACATACCTGTCTGTGGTGGCATTACCTTCGAGAGTTGTCCCTTGTTTGAAAGCCCACCTTCTCTCAGCATTTCAGACTAGTGCATGGTTGGATGATGATTGTGATTTGGCTCTTCTTGTGAAGAGCTAGGCTTGAGTTGATGACCAAATTGACTTTTCACGCATAAATTTGGGCATGACAGTGAAGAATTACTTCTGAGCTTTGTAATAAATATGGTAATTATAACACCAATTATCATTCAGATAGCTGGAAGAAAATTGTTAGTCTAGATGGAGAAGTACACTCCATTTTCTCCTGTATTGCTATAGGTGAAGTGGACAAGTAGTATCTGCCCGGGGATTGCTTACATTCCTTGTTTCATCTCAGGAGCCAGGACTGGAGAAAGCCCATCTAACACCAGCACCTTTTTTGAGTGACGTGATAATTTGTTTCTATTCAGGTTAACAGTGGTAGTTTGAAGTGTTGTTTGGCTTTTTTAGGTTTTGTTTTCTATGCTACTTCATCTTTCAAAACTGTTTTAAAAGATAAAATTTAAAAAATGTGAAGTGAAGCTCTTCACGGTGAGTGTTCCAGACTGACTGTAAGGGAGATATGCAGAAAACATGAAAGCTCATGTGATGAGTCTTAGATAAAGTCAGTTTCATGGATTTTGTTACATACCTGATGAAAAATGAGAAGATAAACACTTGTCTATTTGATCAGCTGGATTTTGATTAATGAAGAGCAGATGGAACTAGACTTCCAGAATATTGTTGTTCTTGAAAGGAGGGAAAAAGTGGTAAACTTGATTTCCTGCAATGTAGAACCTAAACTGTAACTAGCAGTGCTTACAAAATAGTAAAAGTAAAGATGGGAGACAGAAGAATAATCTGTAACTAGCAGTGCTTACAAAATAGTAAAAGTTAAGATGGGAGACAGAAGAATAATCTGTGTAATTCAGTAAGATGATGTAAACTTTGAGAATGTATATGCACATACAATAATAGGATTCTTTTTAAAACAGGAAACAATGTTGGTGACTTGTATTCATTCACAGTTCTTTATTAACTCTCCAGACATCTGAAGAATCTGATCCTACATACTATTACTTTGTATATTACATTGGGAGTTCAGTTTAATTTCTGATATAGCTTTGGATTATATAATTGTCTTGAAATAAGTGGGTTTTTTAGCTGAATATGATTTGAGAAGTTTTACTTCTGAGGAGCAAAAGAGGTGATTACTGTATCTTAAAAGTTTGAAAGACTCTTACTGGGGCAAAGTCACTCATGTGCTCAGAACTAGTATGTATATACATATCTGATATTGAGAAGTATTTTAGAAGGAGAAGGTATTTATTTACATAACTCTAAACCACATCCTCTCCCAGAAAATGTGCTGGATTGAAAGAAGTTGCAAGTTAATGTGACAGAACAAAAATCTGGCTGCTGCTGAAAACAGAAGGTGAAAATACAGAATAGACGGGTGATATTTAATGAACAGTAGCTGTGTATTATTGAACATCAGAAAAGGATCTATATAGCCGGATTAAAGACAGATGACCTTTTTAGAGTTTAGTTAACCTTTTGGTCACTTTTGAGAGTTATCAGTTATGAAGATAAAGGTCAAGCTGGAGCTTGGTCTTGATATATCATCTTTTTCCTGTGATGAAAGGTATGCCTCTCTCAGTTCTGCTTTCTGAAGGAGCTACAGGATTGCTCGGTTTAACAAGAGTACTGTGTGGAATGCTTTTGTTTTCCTAACCCTTGTCAAAATGATTTTGGAGGGGGAATCCTTTTGTACAAAATGGATGGGCCTTGATCTTTAATCTTTTCAGTATTGTCCTTTTAGTGTAAAAAAAAAAAAAGTATATATATGAACTGTTGATCTTTCACAATTAACTGATACATTACTTTTGAAATCAATATAATTACAAGAACTTGCACTGAGCATCCTTAGTTTTTAAAATAGCTGTTGGAGGGAAGAAAGACAAACTATTGTTTACAAGAACTTTGTAATAAAAACAGCATTTGTATCACAGTTATTTATGGATTAATAGCCATACAAACTCCTGATCAGCCAGCTGTTTGTGAATGTGCCACATTGGTTGTAGCCGATCCAAAGAAGGCTGTGGCTAGTCCTCTACTAGGAATCCTGTCCAGCAGCTGCTGATTCTGGCAGGTTATTACTTTTTTGGTTTGGTGTTGAGGTTTTGGGGTGTTTTTGTTTTCTAATTGTACCCTTTAGTTCAGCATTTGGGTAAAATCAGAAGCTCACTTAAGACAGCTGTCTTGTGCATTCCGTCTCTCTCATGAGAGCAGCAGGTAGGGAAACTGGACTGATGAATCTTAGAGGACTGTCAGTGGTTTTGAGCATATAGAGTTCATAGAAAATAAGTTACTGTTCTCTAAGAGCAAATAATTATTTGCCAATGACAGCTTTCATTTTTTTCTGGAAGTTTAACATTAGGAAATATTTGAGTTAAATAGGAAAGTAACTCCTCCACCATCCTCCTTGGAATATTATGCGGACAGGCACTCTGTCATGCAAGAACTAGCCATGTGAACATGTTTCCAGACCAGCTTGAAATCCAAAAACCCCAGCCCACAGGTAACATATGTAACATGAATAAAAATGATGGTTTTACAGGCTGTGTGCATGTTGACTTCTTACAGAATTGGAGACACGATGCAGATACAGTTGTGGATTATGAAAGCTGAAAGGGCTGAGGGCTACCTGCTCTCTCTTCTGTCAGTCATTGACAAGGTTGCTTAAGAGAACCTGATTGTTTTTCTGTGGCATCTAGCCTGTTGCTATCCCAGGTCTAACCAAAGATCTTTCTACGCTGCTGCCTTGGAGCTTGTAGCATTCACAGAGGAGGTGCAGAGTATGTATTGCATGGGCTGTACGCTGCTGCTCTTGACCCGCATCTACCCATCTGGAAGTTGTCTGGGCAGTCATGTTGTAATGGTTGCACTAACTCTCTACCAATCAATCAAATCTCAGATTTGCTCTTTGGCATTGGCTTCCAAAATGTTGATGAAAACTTGCGTGAAAAGCAGAATTGCTTTTAACTTAATTTTACAACTCCTTAATGGTGACTCCACTGGGGGCTACTTAGTTCTTTCCCCCTGCCCTGCTGTACAAGAGTGATATCCTCTTCAACTTGTTTATACAATGCATAATTTTGTAGACTACTGCTTTCACTCTCCTAGTTTTCGGATGGCAAACTAATCTACTTAATCCCTTTCTAAAGAAGACTTTCCCATACCTTTGATTATGCTCACAACATTCTGCATCTTTTTACTTCAATCTCTTTTTTGAAATGGGGTTAATAGAACTGAATGCAGTATGAATTCATAAATGCGTGTTCTTTTGGAGGGATATCACAATGCTTTCTGGTTTACTGTTCCTTTCCTAGTTTCTAACCTTCTATCTGTCTGCTTCTGAATAGTGAGTTAATTCTAGGTAATAGTGAGTATCTTTCCTGAGTGGTAAGTCTTCCTCCTTAAGCATGTGTGAGGCAGAGACCAGTTTTTCTTTCTCTGAATATCTTTGCGTTCCTCTGTCTTAACTCATCTGCTTAAGGTGCTCTCCAACCTGTCACAGTAATCCTCAGCTCTTAAACTGTGCACTACTCTGTTCTCTTCATGTGTCATCTTCCTTTGTCCCATCTTGATCACTGGAGTGCATTGAACAGTGAAGAACCATATATATATATTTCAAGGAGTGTCTTAGCAACTGCTTTGAAAGGACAGTTTACTTTTTTCATTAATTAAGAAGTGATCAAAGGATAGGAAACGAAGGGTAGGATCTTCTCTCATCTAGTTACAGCTCAGTTTCTTTAGGAGCCTTTAATGAGGATTTGTGACAAAAGCTTCTAGGAGACACAAGTATACTTTATTGACAAGATGATCCATGTGTTCCCTGACCCCTTTGAAAGGCTTCAGCTTGAACTAAAGAGATTTTTTTTATCCTAAACAAATCACTCCTTTCCTTGGTTTGTGTTCATTTCTGCTAATTCTCCTTTTTAATGAGTATTACTTTTTGCTTTGCACACAAGTGATGGTTTAAACCTTACTGGTCTCTTGAAACCATTTGTGGCAGATAGACACAACTCCTCTTCCATAGGTGCTCATGTAGGCGTCAGGTTTGTAGGATGCAGTTATTCAGTGTCTTTGTATTCAGATTTCCTTAGGACTGTTTGGGTGAACAGTTGGGTGACTGTCTCCATCATTTGTATTACGTTCATTTCAGAGTTTGTTCTAAAAATGTTTTCTACGGATAACTGGGTCAGGTATTCAAATTCAGCTGTTAAAAAATATCATTGGCAATGTAGTGAAAATGTGAGTGAATGGCTCTGAGGGCTGTGTTGCAATAGCCTGATTGCTGGTTGCTGCGGGTTAACATAATCTCTTCCTGTGTGCATCTTAAAATACAGAGCAATTTAGTGTAGCTTTAGCTAGATTGAAATGAGGACAGGCACTTCCAGCAAATGAATGAAGTCTCATGCACAAGGCAGGGCTTTTGCCTTCTGGCTGCAGTATTTTGTTTGCCTGAACTGTCTCTGGTTGCATTGACCTTGTGAAGTAGTGTCAACTAACAGGAGTGATGTGTACTTAGTGTGTGTACTTGAAGTATATCAATGGACCTTTCTGTCATCTTTATTACTTTGGATTAATTTTTAATCTGATTCCATGGGCCAAGTATCAATTTATCTGGAGTACAAGGGGTGCTGTGATTTAGTATCATGAAAAAGAAACCCAGTGTCCATCTTACTGTGCAAAACGAAGTATAGTAAATGAGTGTGTTGGAAAGCTTCTTAAAGTGCCCTTTCAGTCTGCTAGTGCCTAAATGTTGAAGCACCTGGTGTTCTGAAGGATACTGTTGTAAAACCTACCTCAGTTCTCAGCAAGGTGGGATAGATTGTGAAGGAGCTTTGAGGAAGAGTTCAGTAACTGTACTTCTTCTTGAATCTGTTCTTCTGGTGTGTAAAAGGATTACTCCAGACTCTGCTTTTCCATGCCATGGGCAGGTTTTCTGTGTACAGGCACCTGAGCACCCAGAGTGGGGTGAGAATTTGTCTCAAAGCTGTGGCTGAAGTCTTGTTGAAGATGATACCTAAAGGCTGTTAAAACCTGTGGATCATCACAAGAGAACTTGTCCATTGCAAGGCAGCTATGGACATGGAGTGGTCATAGACTTAGTCTTGCAATGGTCTAGGCTGGTTTAAAGGCAGGTTTGCCTGAGTAAGAGGTGCCATACTGGGCCTTTATAAGCTTTTATTTATAATTTGTGTTGGTTAATTGTGAAAGATGCATCCTTTTGTTCCTGCATACCCAGTGCTATTATTTTGGAATATAGTCTGTGTGAAGCCTTTTTAAAGAAGCTTTGGAAATGGAGGTCTTGGAGACTACTTTTACTCTTAAACATTAAAAGAAAGTAATTAAACTGATTATGTGACTTTGTTGTTAAGCTTTTCTGCTTGGTAAGAAAAGCAATTAGGTTATAAACTTCTCATAATGAAAAGATCTGGAATGATTTATATCAATTGATCTTCAGAATTAAGAAAGGAGATATGTGTCTAAACTGGGGACTAATGCTGGCCTTCACATTGCTGGAAATCACCTTTAAGTCTTCTAATTGCTACAAAACAGGATTTATAATGGAAACATGAATAGACATTTGAGTATGTTGCATGTTTTTGAGCTGCCACTCATACATATTATATTATCTTTAAGTGGTACTTGTTTAAATATGACTTCCCTTACAGTTTTAACCCAATTCTTACCTTTGGCAGTCTTGATGCTGTCTTAATTCTGTTCTGTATTATTAGTATTTATTTGATGGCATAGTATAAGTTACATAACATTGCTAAACAGTTATGTCTAGTCTGTAAAATGGGCTTGACCTCTTGCCTTGTTGTGCTGGACTTGATTAGTTATTTAGTATTTTTAAGTTGGTAGTGACTTCTGGAATGGCAAGAAAATGAATGGAATGCTGCGTTCTAAAATGAAGTAGATTCCATGAAATAAAAGGAACAAAAGAAATAAAGGAATGCATGCTGATCTTTGCATATTAAAACCCTGCATAAGTCAATATATGAAAAGCTTTCATGGAATAAAATATTCTGTACTTCATGGCTTATAGAACTCTGTACAGCACTCTAAATAGCAAAACTGCAAGCAGAGAAACATTTTTTTCTTTTAATATAAAAAAAGCTTTTTATCTGATGGTCATAAAGGCCTCTATGGGCATAACCAGGACACTCCTGGAACGAGTGGTTGAGTTTGTATTCTGAAAGCACTTTAAATACCTCAAAAGAGGATATGCCATTTTTTATGCAGGTGCATTGTATTCCTAGATACTTAATTAGATAAGTGGATATCTACACTTACTAATTAGCTGGCAAGTTGTGAGGTAAAGAAGTTATTTTGGAAAATGGCAATTTTTGCTGTAAAGTATTGACATAGTACTTGTAATAGTATGCAATGTTTTCCACCCCTTACCACCTATATTACCTCAAAATGGGATTTAAGCATCTCATCCAAAAGGAGCTTTCTCTAATCACGTTTTTGTGCCTCTAGCTTAAGTCATATGCGAAGATTCAAAAAGAGCTTGCTTTAGTAGAAATCTGACAGTGCTGGTCTTACAGATTTTCTTTTTTATTAATGTTGGTCTGAATTAGGAGTGTCTTTAAATAAAACATCTGCATCTTAATGAACGTTGAGCAGATTTATGCCCTTTATCTATCCTTTGACCTTAATCCTTATAACTCATCTGCATGTCCAATTCAGATATTCACATTAAGTCACTTATTCTGTCTTTCCCTTTTCTTTGGAGTTTGAGTGAGATAGGGTAAATAATATATGATACAATTTTTCCTGTGTAGACAGTTCCTCCCCTCTTCCCCTAACTTCCCCAATCATCATTATCAGTTTAACACTTTATTAGTCTTTCTAACAGAAAATGTACTATGGAGAATAATTGAAAAGTAGGGTAATTGCGACTGTTCTTATTACATCTGGCGGAAATTACATTAATTATATTGGACTCTCCAGGAGCAAGTAATGGTTGTTTTCATGAAACATAGTTTGAGCAAAATTTTTTTAAGTAAAGGTCATCAAATCTATTACTAAGCTTAACTCTTGAATTGTCCCTCTTTGTAAAATAGGTGGGATTTACATTAAAATTACTTCTAAAAAAGGAGCACCATTGTTTTATTAAACTGCTGGGAAAAATAAGATTCCCCTAAATGATTTGATTGATAGTTACAAGAATAAGCTTGACTTAAACATTTTGCTGCACATGGAGAGATGTGTGAAATACTGCAGAAGAAAAGATCATCAGCTGCCTTGTGACAGCAGTTGCTTCATTAAGGTGTTATCTGGCTGCTGAATCAAGTCCCCCCATGAAGTGATGTATTTCACTCAATGCTATTATATCTTACATTGCTTATTGTCAAATTCGGTCTATGAAAGATGTAAGCAATTTGCATGAGCAAAACTTAATTTAAATTCTCCCTTGCATAGGAGCTCAGTAAGAGAGACTGTTTCAAATTGTGACTGCTGGTGCTATCTGTAGATACCGTAGGCCTAAAACCTGCCAAGTCCTGATGTGCACAGCTGTGATGACTGGAAAAAGCTCCCTGGAAGAGCAAGTACATAAACAACTGTCAGCTGTCATTGCTAGATCCATATGTTTGTGAGGATCTCTCTGCAAGAATCTAGGTCTGACACTTGAAGCTTGCTTTGCACTTCAAGTGGGGGTGTCAAATGGGAAAGGCAAACAATGTATTTAACAGTATGATACTACATACTGCTTGGTGGGCACCTCTTCTTGAGCTAGCAGGAGTGATTTAGAAATGGTAAGAGTGGTTTGGTTGATTCTAATAGCATTACTCAAGACCAGTTTTAGTTTTAAAGTGAAGCCAACTATTCAGGCTCTTCAAAGCTCTTAAAATTTTACCAAAAGAAGACCCAACCCAACCACGGTTTATGGTAACAAAAAATTTCGCCGCTTCTTTAGTCACTCAAATCCTGTTTTGGTTTGCCATGAACTGGGAAGGGTAGGGAAAATATCCCTTGCTGAAGTTCAGGACATCAAGAGAAGGAAAATGATTTTACTAGGTCAAGAGGTGTCTTTACCAAATCCTTTCCTATGTTTCCTTTACAGTGGGGTTTTGGAGTCTGGTTGTGCTTCGGTCTCTGAAGATGTGGCTTCTTTTTTTTTTTTTTGCATGCACAACCCTATTATTGGTGGTTTTTAAAATTAAAACAAAATCAAGTGAATATTTAAATCTTCCATTAATCATAGTAATCTTTCTCATTTTGGGCTGCAGTAAGTACTTCTGACTATGGTTGCTAACTGGTAAGCCCTGGAGAATCCTGCTGGAGTGGTTAATGTTCACTTGCCCCCTTGATTCCTTCTGTTGTTCTACTCTCCAGGGCATAATGAAGAGGAATAGTGCATGTCCTTCATTGCAGAGTATGGAGTATTACGTGAAATTATCAATTAAGCTGGGTCTGTGTGAGGAAGCTGGAGTCTGAAGTGAGGCATTTCTCTGGTAGATAGGCAACAGAGGAGCATGTGGGAATTCAGGTTTGGCAGCTGTAAACTACTGGAGTAAGGTTTGCCAGAGCTTGTCGGTAAGCACCCTGTTGTGTTATGGGCTGGCTGCTCAACACTTGAGCACATGAAGTGTTTGTTTGCCTGAATAAACTTGTTACTTGGGTGGTAATCGGCAAACTTGTGAGTGGCTGTGTGAACTTCTGTTGGAAGGAGTTTTTGAATGAATGAGGTTCAAACCTGGGCACAAAGCATTCCTGCATGGCAAGAACTCAAAACCTGTTTTTAAGTGATTGTGCAGAGCTGCCTGTAAAAATATGCTTATTTGACATAGTATTAAATTTGGTCTGGTAGGATTACTGCAAGTGTCATGAAGGTGTTAAAATTATCATCTCTTTAAAAGCTATTTTAGGATTTATTGAAACTGAGTTAATTGTCCACATGAAACATTTTTTCAGAATCTGAACAAAACTCAAGTGAGAAGCCCTGCTAATGTGAGGTTTTTTCTCCGCACTCACTGTAGAATGAGAATGCTTTGGGTTGGAAGGGGCATCTTAAAGGTCATCTAGTCCAACCTCTCTTCACTGAGCAGGGACGTCTTCAACCAGATCAGGTGGTTTAAAGCCTGGTCCAACCTGACCTTGAATGTTTCCAGGGATGGGACATCTACCACCTCTATGGGCAATCTCTGCCAGTGTTTCACCAGCCTTATCATAAAAAATTTCTTCCTTATTTTTAGTCTGAATCTGCCTTCTTGGTTTAAAACCATCACCCCTTGTCTTGTTGCAACAGGCTTTGCTAAGAAGATTGTCCCCCGTCTTTCCCATAGGCCCCCTTTAAATACTGAAAGGCTGCAATAAGGTCTCCCCAGAGCTGCCTTCTCCAGGCTGAACAATGTGTAGCACGATTAGAGATGTGATTGGAACTATTCAGTGGTCAGAACTGGACAAAAGCATGGGCAAAAGCTTTTATCTCACCTGTCTTCTCAATGTATTACTGATGATGATTTGTTCCATTTCTGTAGCCAGAGAGGAAAAATGAGGGGATTGTGGGTAGGTTTTTGTTTATGAATAAAGTGTTATTTTACATTTCTATGAAGATGTCTGTTTGTATGTCTGTGAAGTGTCTTAATTTCTGCATTATTTGGAGCCAAACCCATTTGAGTTTTATATAGATGTTCTCTAGACCTCTTCAGCTTCCACTAAATGCTGCACCAACTGCTCTTATATAGTGGTATCAATAAGAGGAAACTAAAAACCAGAAGTTTATAGTGATTATAGAGAAAAGAAAAACCTTATGTTTTCAAATACTTGCATGAATATGTGATGCTAGAGGACTAAGCTCCTGAATAAACTTCAGGGGAATTTCTCAAATAAGTAGTTGTGTGAATTTGGAGGACAAGATCTTTTGAGTGTAAATGGTCTGATATTGGTGGAGTGCAATGTCAGGCACATGTCAGGAACTGTACAAAAGACACAAAACATCAATAACCTTAGAAATCAGCTAACAAGAATACTTGATACAGTTTTGATAAATGCTTTTTTCTTCTTACTTTCCCCAAAAGTTTGTCTCCCATGAGACTTGTTGTGTCATTGCAGAAATATTTGTTGTGGATATCAAGAAGGCGGGTAGCTATCAGGGCAGATAGAAGTGAAGGGCCTCGAGTTCTGATTTTAAACTCATTTTTGGTGTAGCAGCAGCTGATGTGTGCTGTTGGGTTCCTCTTGTAAAGCTCTGTGGGTGGGGTGCAGCAGTGCCCTCCTGAATGGATCAGTAGTTGTGAGCCTGTTGTGGTGTTTATATATCGGTTGTTACAATCTTGCAACATAGTTTCCTTTGGCAAAGGAAACTGTCTGGGGGAAAAAACCAAACAAACAAATAGCTGAGGCAGGGTTCTTAGGGTCATGAAAGGCTTAAATGTATCCAAACGCTTATCTCATCCTAACCTATGTCTAAGCATGGATGAACACTGGATAAAATCAGATTTTGTGGACTTGATATTCCAGTTTTCCCTGCCCTCCATATGTGCAGGTAGAAAAGACAAACTGTATTGCTAAGAACTGCTTTTGAAACTAGCTTTATTTTGTGGCTCTCCAAATACTGATGCGAGTAAAACATCAAACAAATGCACGTAATTCATTCTTGCACAGTGGAGGTGGTCTGTGTTCCATCTCTAATGTACTACAATTACAGAATGCTAAATGGTGGAGTAGTAACTGTATGGATTGTCTGGTCTTCTAGAAAGCTTGTTTGGGTGGTATAAAAGGACACTCTTCCTTCATAGGCAGTTTTCTAAAGATTTATTTTGAAGTACCCTTGTAGTTCCACAACAGCATAATTCAAGCCCTTTCAGGGAATTTCTTGTGCATTAACAATACTTGGGGTATTTTTGACGTTCTCTCAGACTACAGATGGAAAGGAACAGGCCATTGGGTCACTTGTGAAATGGGTATTTTCAAATTTAGGTTGCCTTGTTGTTGTATGATATTGTCTAACCCTTAGACAGAAGTTTTGTGTTTTGATGAGGGAAAGGATGGTTAAGTAGAATAAATACTTGCTGAAAGGTAGACTGTTTCTAGCAATATCTTCTTCAGCCATGCTAAGCATGTTCCAGAGCCCTAATCTTATCCATCTGAGATGACTTCAGCCTCTGAAAGGCAAAATGCAACGCTAATTAAACCTGAACTTGTGTGTAGATCATGGCATGGCAAATCTTACATACCTTATTCTTCAATTACCACTATACCAAGGTAAGTGCCTGCACAGATTACTCTGTTTTCAGTGGGGATTTTATCTAATAAATCAAGATTTTAGTGACAACTGTTTTGAGAGCATAACAATGGCGAAAACTTCTGTACAGAGCAGGACTGTGGTGTTTTGTGAAGGATGGCATGCCTCTCAGGGGACTGAAAATCATGTCATGCCTTGATGGTTTTTGGGGTTGCTTTCTTGTCTACTAAGAGACCTCAGCTAAGGTGTGTTGCTGCCAGAAAGCTTGCTTGTGATAAGTCTTTCATGGAGTCACTGAGAAGCATGCCATGGACCATGAGTTATTGCAGCCTGAGCTGTAAAATGCTGCCATCGTGTCAGGGGCAGTATATAGAGAAATATTGTGGATAATTAGTGATTGCAGTTGTTTGGAAGAGACTGTAAAGAGGGGAGGTGGGAACAGGTTTTGGTCAGTTGTCCAATGTATTTATGAGTTAGACTTCAGAGGGCTTTTAGTTACTCTGAATTCTTCACACCAGAGCAGCTGTGTGTATTGGATCACAAAAAGGGATTTGAGAACAGAAGAAACAATTAATCCTTGTGTGTACTAAATTCTTTCACAAAGACGACAGGACTTGGTGTAAATGTCAAGAATCCGATCTGGAGAAGGGGCATAAATGTTGTGACAAGGTATATTGCAAAGGCTATGTTTAAATAACTGAGATCTGGGTGGTGCCTCTGAGTGAGGCACCTGAGTATCTCCCGTTAGTGCTGATGGAGAAGCCTGGTGAAGGGCTTGCCAGTGGGTTGCAATGCAGCTCAGCCCTCTAAATTGCAAGGCAGTACATTAAGCTCTAGGGATATACTTCTTCCATGCAAATAAAATCTTTAAGTGGAAGAATGCAAATTTTTAATACCTTTTTGTATAATGTAAACGATAGCTATAGCAGCCTGTAGCCATAGCTATAGCAGTTCCTTCTTAGTAACTGATTTGTTAAAGCACATAGTGGAACTGTGGGGAAAACTGGGCTCAGCTCTGTTGGCCGGAGGCTAGTCAAACTGCCAGCTCTCAGGAGAGTTTTGCCTGTGACTGCTCTGAGGTTCATGCTCTGGAGCTGTTGTGTTCCAAATGAAATTTGGATTCGTAAGGGATGGGGGAGGAGAGAGTGGTTTGGGGGTTCTCCTGGGGTGTTATTGGCACTTCTCAGTGTGAGACTGTTCAGTCTATAGATGAGGGATTTGACAGTTAAACTAGAAAGTCTGTCTTTATTCCACAGAACAGTATTGAGAAAGGGAAGATGTTTCAAGAGGGGAATTTGAGCCTTAACCTTTGTATTTTCTCCTTGGCTCATAGCTAGGCTCGTGTGCGTGTGTTAGTCTTTTACTATCATGGTTACTCTTCAATTTAATGGTCCTGTAATTAATTACACTAACAAATCTTTTCAATTAAAAATGCATTCCCTTTTATAACGAACAAAAAGACATCTTACTATGTTGCAGGGTTTCTACTGGCTGTTTCTGTGTGCTCTTCTGTGGGCAGATCACTGGCAGCACACAGTGCCACTGGAAAGACATGTTCTTGAACATATGTGCAGTTAATAGTGTCCTTGAGAGGTGCTTGGCAAGGCTTTGTGATGTGTTCCATTGTCCAAAAGGGTTCATGAATGTACCTCAATGGGCAAATACATTTATTATAACTTTGTCTGTCTTTATATAGCAGTTCCAGCTATAATGGATAACACAGTGCCTCTGAAGCTGTGTCTTAGTGGTATATGTTCCTTTGGTTTTTAAAAACACAAGGATTCTTCTGTCCTGTTTTGAGGTAACTTAAGGACCATTGTGTAGGTCCGAATGTGTGGGAGTTATCTTATATTTTATCTTTGTTTTCAGAAGATGTAATTTGAAATTTGGGCAGCTGAAGTCAAAAGCACTTGAAATTGCTTCTTCAATTGAAGAATAGCTTTATTCAGTAATTCTAACCAGCATGCTTGGTTTAGATCCTGGCAAAGCTTGGCCATATTTGCTTTTGAAGTACAGTGCAATGTAGAAATAACAGCTCTGAGACTGATACTATGTTTTATAGGTTTTAAATAAAAACTGGTCCACTTTTCCTACCTTCTTGTAAAGTAATGATGATTGCTAATTTGGAAATTCTAACAAAAATATGCTTTTATTATTTTTCTCTTGGATTCAAGGCAAAATTAGGTAGGTGCATGCTCGGTGTACACCTCAAACATGAATCCAAATGAGAGTTTACATGGGTTAAAGCCTGACTCAGTAAAGAAGGATCTTGGCACCCAGGTGTAGATTTGCCTTGGGTGCCCGGTGAGGAGGAGGGTGGAAAGAGGCTGACAGAGGTTCAACCATAGCTGATATTTTTGGCTCTGTTGCTTTTAAAAGGGCAGTGTCTAAGGAAGGAGGCACAGAAGCTTTCTATTACTCTAAAAGTTACATTATGGGAAAGAAATTACGAATGATAGCTTTCTGTTGCTCTAAAAGGTACATTATGTGAAATAAATTGCAAATGATAACTTAAGGTGGAATGCAGATTTGCAGTGTAGGCTCTTAGAAATATTTTTCATGACCTAGCACAGAAAAATCATTGCTTTAACATATTTTAATGTAATTGTTTAGCTGGAAAATGTTTTTAATGCTCTTAAAGGATAATTTACCTGTCAATTTTTCTACACTTTGGTGTGCTAATTAGCAGCTGCAAGGAAAATATTGAACTGCAGAAGCAGCAGGGGCATTAGAAAGTGGTATGTAAGCTCCAGAAGTGTAGGAATATATTGTTTCTGAAAAATGCTAATACTTCAGAAGTAGAAGACATTTCACTGGTTTGCTTCAATGTCTTAGAGCTGAATGCAATCAATCCTGAGAATCTCTCTCAATCTCTAGCCAATAGAACCATGTCAAAGTGCAGTTCCTCAGTGCTGGTAGTTGATTGAGGTGGTTCTGTGTGAGAAGTTTGCCTTAGTTCAGTAGAAGTTAGGATGTTTTACAGTGCTGGGTTTTTAAATAAATCACTGCTATAACGTCCTGTGTTTTGTGCTTCATATGAGACTGTCTTGAGTGCTTTAATAGCATTTTAGTGTTACAGTTACACAAAATCTTTTTCTGTTGGTCAGGTCGAGTGAGGCATCTGATGTGCTGATTTGCTCTTCCAAGAGCTTGAAGGGTAACCATGTTCAGATGAACTTGTATTACAGTGATGATTCAGGTACTTGGAAGATTATCTCCTTGAAGTGATGTCTCAGTGTGTCTCTCTGCCTTTGCCAAAATCCTTTTTGAACATGTCCTTATAATGAATCTTCTTTCTAGCTGCACATTTTCCTTGTACCGGTGAAGTTTATCTTACATCATCTTACACGTGGTGCTTCCTCAGAATCTTTTAATCATATCTTCTACCTGGGATTTGGTGATAATTCCTGAAAATATCCTACTACATTTAAAGTATCTTGTTTTTTATCTCATTTATCTCATGGATGATCAGTAGTCCAAAATCAAGCCCTACTTTCTTAAAGTTGCTGCAGCTGTCCCACTCCATTTCCCTTTGTCTCCTCAATCCTTCTCCAACTGGCTATTATCAAGGAGTTCAACACTGTTATATGACTTCTCAGCAACGGTGCCAATTATGTCAAATATATTATTTCAAACTGAAAAATAACACCTCTTCCTTGTCACTCAGTATCAGGCCACAGTGCGGCATGCTTTTAGGAAAAACAGTCAGGCTTTAACCCATGTAACTTATTTTCTTACTGAATTTCATCTTAATCAAAACTTAAAGACTGCACTCATCCTTTATTTCAACTACTGGCTTTAATCTTTTTCCTGATCTATTTCTGTCGTGGGGCAAGAGTCTTCTCAAAATCTCTTTTCCAATTTGAAAAGAAGCGAAGTTAAAGTAAGGCTCTCCAAATTCGTCTGTCATCTGAAGGTTTGTGTGATAGCATATATCAGCACCAGATACTTGCCAGCCTACTCTGGCAACCACACTTCTGTTTTTTGCGTATTCTGGCAGACTGAACACTGTTCTGTTGCCTTCAGTCTTCTACTGAATATCTTTTAGTCTTCTAATTGAAGTGCAGCTAACAGCTGTTTCTCTGGAGAAGCTCTGGTTTGTCCCACAAGGATGCCCTGCAGGTAGCCTTCTGTAGCTTTTCATTTTCTTCTATAGACACACCATTTCTTTAAAGACTTAAATGGTTGATCCAGTGATTAAACTATAATTCTGAATGTCTTTATGTGCCTCTTCATTTATGTCTTCATATTTAAGTATAAAGCAAGTTTCCTGCATCTCACCTCTTTACATCTGCAAACAAGAAAAGGAACAATGTTAAATTTGCTGATTTGCCAAAGCTTTTTGTTTTCTTGGATGCTACTTGATGTTGAAATGTTCCTTGGCAGTGTTCATATTTTTTCTTTTCAAGTCTGCATTTCATACGCTACAAAAACCCCACCCAAACCACCACTATTTCACTAGAAAATTAAATCTTCTTCCACAGCAGAAATGGGTGATGAGTAAATCTCCAAAGATCAAGCTGAAGGACCCATGATAGGTACCCAACCTTACATCTGTGTTTATCTGCTCCTCAACCTTGCTTTGCAAACTGCTTTGAGGGAGTGAAGTACTTCATACAGTCTGAGAGGAAGACTAGCAAGTGAAAATCAAAATCCCGGGTCTTAACATACCTAACCTCTTATGCTTAATTCTTTGTAAAGGAGCACATCCAGATCCTTTACCTGGGCTTCCAAGAGACTAAAATCCTTTCCATATGTTTGAGATGGAAACTAACTGACCTTGCTAAGTCTCTACCTCTAAACACAGCATCTTCAGTTTTGCCTTCTGCTGGCATCAGAAGATTCTCTTTTCTGTTGTAATTTTTGCAAGCCTGGTGTATTTTTTCTCTCATCATTTAATGTTGTATGAATAGAAATTTGAATCATTTTCTTAGCTATAGTCGAAGTTGACAAGAACTTCTTTTATTAATGACATTCAACAAAGCCGTGGTAGTGAAAATAATGTACATTGTGTATGGTCTGTGTGCGTGAAGTTCCTTCACTACCTATTGCCTGGTGTTGGTAAGCATCTGATAATTCATCCTCCTTATGTCCTGACCCTTGGGACCTCTTTCCTCTCTGTGGAACAACAAATATTTAGACAGCTCAGTTGTAATGCATCCTGTTGTTGGCATTAAGACATCACCGCTACTTGTCAGAGGAACAATTACACAGCATGGCAGAAATGTGACAACAGATAATAAGACTATCAAGGTTATAATCTGTTCCTTCCATTCATGGTTGCAAGTCAGGGTGGCAGAGGCGAGCGTTAGGGCTAATGCACGGGGCACCTGCACTTACAAACACACGGAGCTGGGAAAACACTTCAGCATGATTTAGTAAATGGAAAGTGCTGCTGTTTCATCGAGTTCATATCTAATTGTTTTAGCCTTTGGCATGAATAGTCACTCTGCTGAATCAGCAGTAGCAGGGCCTGGATCCAGGCTGACTGAGACTGTTTTAGGTGGATATATTGCACAAAATGTGTGTGTACCTTTTAAATTAAAGACAAGTGAGTATATACAGAAAGAACTTCTGCTAAAATATGCTGAATACTTAGCAGAGAAGCCCAGAGAAGCAGTACAATTGTTTTACTACTGATGTTAAAGACCTGGCTAAATACTTTAAAGGAGTGGTGTTCTGAGAAATACACATTTGTATCAGACACATAATAAGATATTTCATATCTTTCTATTCATAGGTTGGCTTTTAAATGGAATGTAGTGCTGAGTTGTTTTCAAAAGCATTGCACTTTAGAGTTCCTCCTAAGACTTGTATAGCTAATACTAAGATTTCGTTAAAAAGTAATTTCTCTGTGCATGTTTTAGCTTTTGCAAACAAATCAATTTTTGCTTTTAACAGTTTCATAGCAGTTCTCATTGTTTGCTAGTAATAAAACACAAAGTATACCTTTCATAGACTCGTAAAGGATTTTTTCATTTGGTAGGCATACCCTGTAGTTTTCCTAAAAGACAACGTATATTTGAAGCCAATTAAAAAAGCATGATTAGGTTCCCTGGGAATGGCATTCCTAAAGCCCTGTTAGATAATTTCTATTAAAAAGCAGGGAAAACACCCCTGACTCTTGCTCTCCTGCAATTGCCATCAGCTTTAGTGTCTTCTGAGTTCACGCAGAATGCTATAAATGTGGTTGCACTGAAACCTGCTTTCTTGTATTTCATAAGGTTAGAAACTGTTTCTTAGTAGGACAGGGCAGGTATCCCATTGCTTCTTTGTGCAAATAGGAGGACAGGGCAGTGCCCCATTCATAGGGGGAATCAGTAACACCTTTCAGAAGTGGATGAAGTTTGACTTTTGGTTGAGGTCCAGTGGTAAGTGCACTAAGAAGCACAGACCTCAGGTGTTTTTTTGAAGCCCATGCAGTCAAATTGTAGAAAAAAAAGTTAGTGTAACAAACCAGCAGTTTTTTAATATCAAAATTACCTGGAGAAAAAAAGCAAATTTTACTGCCCCCAGGATCTTGTGTTCAATAAATCCAGCTATTTACATGCACAGATTTAATGGTAAAAATGTGAGGTGAATTCCGTGTTCTCCATTTGCAGGTGCCGTTTTCAACTTTTTGCTCTAAATCTAATAGCTGTAAGCTAAGTACAGGCATCCTCATTAGCAACACCACCAGCAGTTCTGTACAAAATGTGATTATCGTGTACCCGTGAAGAAAACGGGGGGTGCCGGGTGTCACCACGCTGAGTGAGAGGCATTACAGGATCGGAACGGTTTGTTTGTTCTTGCATTCGGGTGACTGCACACCCACCTAAAGCAGTGATAGAATGAATCTCCATCTGTGCCATTAGATGAAGTGGCGGCATTTTAACACTTCAGCATTAGTTTACTATATACATTGCCTGATCAATGCATCAATGTCCAAGTATCTCTGAGATGCTTCGGCATGCTTCTTCTTTGTGAAGACCATCTGCATGAATATTTCACTCTGCGTAGACAAGTGTCAAAAGTGCTAGAGCGTTCTAGTTAGTCATACAAGACTCTTAAAGAGATTTAAAATTGCTGTATACAAACTGATGTCACTTTGCTCTGTGTCAGCAGGCTTGACAAGGCTTGCTGACTGGTAACACTTTCTGGAAGTTACAAAGAGCGAAGATCTTAGCGTGCCAAACATGCACAAAAGGATCGTATAGAGACAGCCCAACGGCTTGTGTTTTAAGTTGGGTGCAGCTTGAGCTCCCAACAGGCTGAGGTGGAGGAGAAAAGTTAATACATGTTGCTAGTGTGTTTTGCCATGTTCTAGACACTACATTTGAATAGTGATTTTCAGAGAATGAAAAAAACCTAAGCAGTGTGAGTCTTTTACTGTAGAAAAAACCAGCAGCAGTTAAATGGCATTTTATTGGGCTGTCTTACTTGCATGGGTATCAGTTTCTCCACATTTTCTGCTTTATCAATCTACTATATTTTTCCTAAGGAAAGGCTGGTGTAATTGTGGGTGGTGATATGATTGCCTTGCATAGTTTTGAAATGGGCCAGTTGAAATATGGTGGCATGTGTCAATATTGTTGGTACTTGGCTGGGGTCAGCATATACTGAAATAGCCTTTCAAGCAAGGGCTGGTATTGCTCACTGTTTACAGCATTGAACTGTTTCTTTGATGGATTCTAATTCTCATCTTTTACTCACTTCATGTAACAGTTGCTGATGATGTCTTGAAATGGGGAACATAGACAGGCTAGTGCTTGATGTCCTTTTTGGTCTTTTCTACCTTTGTAAAGTTAGAAGGAACATGCAACATTTCCAGGGTGAAGAAGGAATCCAGCAGTCTGTCTCAACTTTTTAGAGACTGGGCTCAGATTCTTCTGGAGCTTCAGTAACGCTTTCTTGTGCTGAAGGACCTAGTTCATCCCCTCAGCTTTGGAGGTCCTTCCACTGCTATTTAAGTGCTTGATCGGAGACTCACCAACCTGAAGAAACATGTCTTTACATGCATGCAAGGAATCTTCATAAGCTTTTGCAGCTTGTTTCTTGCTGTCCTTTTGGCTACTGGTTGAACGTTCAATTCTAGCCTGTCCCCATGGGGAAGGCTGACAGTTGCTGTTTGTATTGAATAGAACTCATCCAAATTTTTCCTCCTGTAGGACTCAGATTTGAAAAGTAATTATGGTCTCCTCATCCTAAATAACATAAAAATTCACTTTAAGCTGAGGGACAGTGAAAGTAAACACGTGATTATGTAAAATCTGAATTTTTATACACCATGAATAAGGAGAAAAATTTCTGGAGTATTTAAGTTAAAGGTTACTGTAGTAAGGTGGGTAGAAGTAGACAGATAAATCAATCTGCTAGATAAGATGATGGAGCCTAGCTGCTGAACTGTTGTCAGTCTTAATGTAGTAGAAGGTGTTTTGGTAACATAATATTGTTCAACAGCTCTTTGTTCAACAGGACATATACTGTGAAGTGAGACCAAATGTGTTGCTGATACTTACCAGTCTCTGCTGGGTAAGGGGAATGGTGGGGGGAAAAAAAATACCAAATCTGTGTTGAAAGGACCCTGGGCATTCCCTTCACAGTGATGTTTTATTTAGGTCAGCAGACTATAGTAGAAGAGGAGAATTTTTTTTTCAGTATTGACAAGTACGAAATAATACAGCGCTAGATGCTTGGGGAAATATTTGGTCTCCCAATAAGGAATTCTGTAGGAAAATTGCTGAATTTCCCGAAGCAAAGACTTGCAGGAGGTGCCTGAAGGGTAGTGCTGTGGAGAGAGGCTGTTCTGTACAGATTCTGGTGCCTGGTTCTGATCCTTATCTCATGGCATTTTTCCTTCTTAAAAATAAAACCTAATTTAGTCTGACATGAGTCACTGAACAGTCCATTAGAAAAAATTCCTGTTTTGCTAAGCGTTTCTTTGTACAGAGTGCCAAATAAAGGGCCAGTTTCACTAATGTGCTCTCTGTATGAGACTTGGATAACTGTGACTTTTTATGGGGATTTTGGAGTACTCTGCACTATAGCTGAGCAGATCCAATGGTACTGACCTTTCCGGTCCATATTTGGACTTAGAGCTAACATGGAGATAGGATTTTGGATAATTAGAATATTAGGAACCTCACTGAAGTCGGGAAGGGTCTCTTTCCCATGAAGTCCTGCCCACACATGTGCTTTCCCATACCTGCATTCCTAAGGTGTTGCTAATGCCTGTATAACCGCCCAGTGATCTAGAAAGGGTACCAGTATAGGTGGGAACGGTTCCATCTAAGTGGGTGGACAGCCTTTGTCACTCAGAAACCAACCAACCAAATTCAGCTCTCCATGAAATCGCATTCAGATTCTTAACCAATAAATGCTGGTACCAATGCAGCTTAAAAACCAAGACCAAACCAGCAAGTCCAGAACTACTGATTACTTTTCTATGACATGCAGTTCATGTCGTCTGAGACATCTGGACCTTACTGAAATGTACTGTTGCCATGAAATAGCACAGGAATTTATGCTCATATGGTTGACACAAGTGCAGTGTGTGCTGGTGGATCTGTAACCTGGTTCCACAAATGTGACAATGTGCAATTTATGATCCAGAGTTTGTAATACCATCCTGCAATACTACTTAACTCAAACTATGTAGAAAGCTCAAAGAACTAACCCAAAATAACAGATCTTTTTTGCTGCTCTTGGCTCTGGTTTCCCATTTCTTCCATTCCACCATCTCTTTCTAGGTTGCTAGTGAGAAGTTAAGGTTAAAACAACGCGCTAAAGAAACTTATAACAGGTTTTGGAAGAGTACTTGTTGGGCCTTGAGGTTGGGAGGCTGGGAGAGCAAAACTGCACCACTTGGTGATTGTATAACATGAAAAATATTTACTGGGTAGGACAGTGCAGTGAATGGATGGTGCTTTCTCTCCAGTCCCATTCAGACTGACACCGCAGGCCCAAGGGAACAGGATACTCTGTGACCTTCATGTATGAGAGCCCTGGCTGGTGGCTGTGTCTTAAGTGTAGCAGTTCCAGCTAGGACCTTGCTCGCAGGTTTTCCCAGCTCGCAATGGGTTAATCTAGACAGGTGGAGCAAGGCATATACAGTCAAGATCTTATTTGAGCAGTGCTTTTGACTGGCCTTTAGCCTGTGACAAACCTGTAGCAATATGAGGTGTATATTTAAAGAATGACAACATTATATTAGTAGCATACCTAAAAACTAGCAGTAAATATTTTAGACAAATATTTAACCTTAATCTTGGCCTCCTATTAATGCCACTATTCACTTGCCTGCCAACCTTAATTTGCTAGTTTTAAATTGTACCTGCTATGTTCCTATTTTTGTCAAGGAAAACTCCACAAAAGAGGAGTCCTGTTGGTGTGCAGATAGCTGGTGAAGAGGAATCTTGATACAGTTTGTTTGGGGATGTTTTCTTGCTGTCATCATGATCTCAATCAGTCTGTACTACAAGCTAGCACTTTTCCTTGAGAAATATGTTCTGAAAGCAAACAAAATACTCCTCTGTATTAAAGTGTTAGTCAGCATATAGCTCTGAAAAAGACTGCCATAAAGAGTCATATTGGTGGAGTTTAATAGTTCATGCATTGTAAACGCTGAAATTGGATATGTCACCGAAAGCTGCTCTTGGGCAGTTTTAGCTTGCATGACCGGCATTTACTCAGCAGATCACTATAGGTCCTGCTGATCTTCCCCTGGCAGCGCTTAAGCAACATTTTTATAATGGATAAATTTTTTTCTTATTTTTGTTACTGTTCCTTCCCCCACTGTGTATTAGGCATTAACATGCTTTCCTTGGAAACTGGAGCGTGCATTTATCTCCTACTGCCTACTTCCTTCTTCAGCAAATTTTATTTTTGTGCCACTGCAAGGGAATGCTATCTCGTGCTGCTCGGTGGTGTAACATTGCAATGGGTAATACCCTTGAAGTTGCCACATTGTGCATTGGCAAAAACAGGGAAAGATATAAAGCATCTTATGTTTTTTGAGAGAGAATTCTGCCTTCAAGGCACTCTGTATTCTGTAGCTGGCCCTGGTCTATCAAGGGGAGCTTAGCAGCAAAATGTAATCTTAAAACTCAGATGCTACCAGAGAAGGCAGCAGCTCTCTCATTTTTTGAACTGGCACAATCTGGGGTGCAGCTCAGGCAGATGGTGCCCAGCAGCCACTAACATGCTGTTCAACTCCAGCCTCTCCCATGTGGCTGGAAGAGGGTCTCTAGTGATGATGGCATGAAAAGTGTGTGTGGGATGTTATCTCTGTCATAACATGGACTTTTCAAGTATATGCTTACATTTAAAAATTGCTTTCAAATCATCCCAGTCACACCTAAAACATAATTAGCAAAATGGTTTGGCTTGAGCATTTTTTATGTACCATGAGGTAAGAATGGACTGGTGTTAGAGAAGTGGCACTGCAACTAGTTTATAGGGTCAGGAAAAGAAGAAAACAGTGTGAGGAAGCTTTGTGCTACAGGATTACTCAACAGTGCTAGCACTTAACTGTTTTGAGCAGGGTGAAAGCCATTACAGGCTTTAGATAGTATCAGCTTGCTTGTGGCCTTCAATGCTAGTAGCCCTGCTGTGATAGACTGTGTAGTAGCCAAGAAGCCACAACAGAGCCTTGGTTTTCCTCCTGTACAGTTACCTATGGACATCATAGGTTTGCTTCGCTATTTCACAGCATGTGTTGCAGTCTAACCAATTTAGTCAGTGAAATGTTACTTGAGAGAGCTTTCTCAGAGTGGCCAGCAAACATGAGGAGAAAGACCACTGAGTGAGCATGTGGTTTGGACCAAGAGTTCTGAAGCTGGATCTCCCCAGAGGGATCACAGCTTGGACTTTTGGGTCTTGACTCTTTCAGAAACGACTGTAGTATGTGTTGGGGAGTGGAGGGAACTGCTGCTGTGGGTAAGATACCTTTCTGTAGCTTCAGGCTCATGTGGAAGAGGGAACAGTTTTAGATCACAAGAGGTTTCTTTCCCATCTTGTAAACAAGATGCTGACACATGCATGTCCATGCAAATCGAAGCTTCAAGTATTTTTGCTGTTGCTGGGACAGATGGTGTTGAAGATGTGACAAAAGAATTGTTCTTTCCCTTTCACATCCTGCAAAAAAGAACAATGCCGAAGTGTTGCACATGCAGAAAGCCACATTAGTTGGTTTCCTTCCATAAATTTTACCTGGTAGAACCTGATGAACATTTAATATGAGTAAAAGTCAATTTATCTCATAACTGTTTGTACAAGCATTATTCTTGTTTAGTTTTGTGTTCAGAAAACCTCTACAACTTAATACATAGCAGACCTGACCCGTACACTGTCTGATGTTTCTGCTTGTGCTTTAACCAGTGTCCATTATATGAAGCATTTGTCACTAACAGGGGTCTTCTCTAACTCTTCTTCTTTAGGATCCTTTTCTAGGATACCTGAAATGTTGCCCTTCCTCATGAAGTCAGTATACTGTCCCTAAAACAGGGAGCTAAATTTTGTCTTGATTACATAATTGCAGATTATGCCACCTATATGGACTCAGTTTGTAGATTGATGTAGCTCTCAAGTGTCAGAATTTTTACTTCAACCATGTCACTTTTGATATGAAAGAAGATATGGGATGCTGAGCTCTGAGCTAGCAGCACAGCAAAGCTTTCCATAAGCTATGGGCATGTATCTTCAGCATTTTTTTAACAGTCTCTTCTCTGCCAGCAGTAGAAGATTGATATCTCAGTTTTGTTGAAATGTATGTTACATATGGAATATATTACTCAAAAATACTGCTTGTAAACATTGTATCCTTTTGTTTAGGTTTTCTAGGCTGTGTTTGCACACATTGAACTCTGAAGGATGTCAAGATAAACATTTGATGTATTACTGCTACTATTACAGTAGAGATGCCACATAGCTCTGTTCTCAAAAGCCAAATCTTTGCTACTGGTTAAATGTTAAAAATGTTGCAACAGTTCATAACACCATAAAACAAATGATGTTAAAGAATTAGTTCGTAACTAATGTGCAGAAAAAGATCCAGTAACTTGAACTGTTTAAATAAATACTTAGAGGATGGGAAATGCAATACTAGAAACTTCTTTAGACTTCTCACGTTAAGTGGAAATATGGTCCTACAAAGCTGCTTGATTTGGAAACAGATTTACAGAACTAACTGGCATATATATGTGCATATAAAGAATAATAAATACTTTTAAATGGATATCTTCCAGCCTATATTTAGCAGCCGAATGCTCTTCTACTATCCTTTATTTCCTTTGAAATAGTGCTTTGCAATGACAAGTTCCTCTCTGTAGATTGTTCTGTTAACTTCCTCCCATCTGTATCTCCCTTTAGCCCTAGGCAGTTGAAAATGAGACAGTTTTTGAATGAATAATGCTTATGTGATGACTTCTTTATATGATTAAAGAAAGTGTAGGGTGATATTTTGGTACCCTTTTTTCTCTTCTACTAATGATGATATATAGACTGTAAGAGTCTCTAGGGAAGAAAGAAGGAATAATGCAATTCCAATTTGACCCTGCTCATTGGAGTCAATGTTTTGCCTTTGTGTATGTGGGCCCAAGCTTTCTCCTCTTAAGATAACTGATACCTGCCTTAATATTGATTCCATCTGAAGGAAAACATTACCTGTTCATCTGCTAAATTGAAAATATCCTGTAACTTGAGCATGTGGGAAGTGATGGAGCAAATGTGGTTAACGTATAAAAAATTTTTAAATTTTTAAGAGCTTAATATCCCTTAATTTAGTATCAGATCATGATTAATAGCGGTGGTATTTTGCTGCTGAATTCAAATCTACGATTAATACGGTATGCATATTTTACAGAAGCTACCTTTCAGTAATACAGGCTGTAAAGATCTCTGGTGGGGTTTGTGGGTGCCATTTAACATAAAGAGATTTTTTTCAAAACTACCTATAGCTCATACAATGTTTGCATTTTCAGCTATTCAGGCATTTAAGAATTGCAAGTTTAGTTGTTTAATGGAACAGACTTTGAAGGGTTTTAATTACTGAAAGGATAATAAAGGCAAGTGTCAGAAAATGTAATGTTAAACGATGGATCAACTTCATACCACTGAAACCCTGTGGAACTATTTTGAAGTTAACAAACTTACTCTGTTTCCTCTTATCTACCAAAAAGAAAAGTGAACAAGAAAAAACATGAACTTCCCTCAAAGAAATACTTCCATTGACTCAAAGGGAGCTCTTGGCATGAGTAAAGCTAATTGTGTGAATTAAAGAATTAGCAATTTGTCCTCTCAATTTGTGTGCTATCCAATTAAGTGTTGAGAAAGAGATAGGCACATAGGCAGCCAAAGCTTTAGACTACTGAATTAAATATTTTAGAGTAGTTGGAAGCATCAGGGGTTTTTAAGTTAAGAAAAGCCAGAAGTTTGCTGTGTTCCAGTTGGAAAACATCTAGGATATTCTGACTGGGAAATGAATCCTACTTTTCTATTGAAGTCCCCTATTGCATCTGATAGATGTGTTCTGATACCTATGCTGGTTGACAAAGCAGTTGTGCAGAGTAGGATCCATGGAGTGCAGCGTCGTCTTCACCTTTGCTTCAGCAAACCAAAGCAAAACAGGTACTTTTATTATTGCACTGGTGCCATATCTCAGTGATTGCTCTGAAATAGCTTGCGTTAACAGCTGAAGTGCATGTGTCTATATAGCTGTTCACCAAGAAAGACTCCAAAGAGCCCATGGGCAGCCTGCACAGTAATGGGATCTGCTGCCAGCTGCTGACCCCGGCCCTGTGCTGTGGCAGGGGAGGGCGGTGGGTGCTCTCTCATGGGCACTTTGCACAGTGGGCTCTTCTACAGGAGAGCTTTGACTAAAGCAGCAGCAGCACAAAGTTTGTAGTCTGAGTTAACACTTGTCCGGTGTGTTGAGAGAGACTTAAACTTAATATAGGGACTGAGAGACAGTGGTAAAATGTCATTAAATTTTTAATGAGTTAAAATAATCAAGCACATCGCTTTGTTAATAACATTTCTGTCAAGTCTTTTATACCTACTTTGCTGTTCTTTAAGGTTTGTAGGCATACAAAGACATTTAGAATTATGGCTCTGCTGTGGACTTCTTTTCTTACAGCGGTGCCAGGTAATTGGTAAGGTCAGGGAACAGATTGTGAGATATGGCCACATCAGTCTTTTAATTTATAGTGTTATTTAAAAACAAACAGTTTTGTTTGTATGAAATGAGTAGTCTTGCTTCAGTTACTGGTAAAGAAATGAGAACCTTACATATCAAATAATGTACTTGGGATTTTTCCACATGAACAAACTGTGAACTAACTTGGGCAATTAACAGAATAATAAGTGGGTTTACTTTTATTATCTAAAGACATTCTGTTCACAGTAGGTACAGGTATAGAGTAATAATGAAAAAGCTTTGGTGATATTTCAGCAAAGTTCAGATGTGATTTGCTGTATGTATTGGACTTCTTACACTAGAGAAGTCTGGAGCAAAGTTTCCTTCAGCTGTGTATTTCTCTTGAGAGTTATGGAATACATTTGATGATTGCTGAGAAACTGAAGTTTTAAACTCTTGTTAACTTCTTGTGGTGAAATAATTGGTGCAAGTCCTCAGGGGGGACAGAAATTCTTGCAAAGTAACAAATGATGCTAGTTACGGAGGGATGGAGAGATAGCAATAACAGAAAATAAATCCAATGCTTCAATAATAGAGTGTCTCCTGCCATGCATATTAATTTCAGACATAACCTCCTAAAAGGAAGGTTTTTGATATTGTGATGAACAAAGTTTTGATTTTAGGCTGTTTTGAAATAATTAATGGGTAGGGTCCTGTGCACTTGCATGTGAATGGTTTACTTAGAAATAGCAAAGCAGTATAATGAATGCCCTTTGTTTGCTTTATTTTAAAACCAACTAAGCACTAAGTCTATATTTATGCAAGTGTGTGTATATAGTTATATTTGCCTCACGTCATCTAACAATTGATGCAGCTAAAACATATACCATTGGACCTTTTTGCTGCCTGTCAAGCAAGCTATTAAAATGCACTTAAGTTCATAAATTCTGGTAATTACATCTCTGATTTCCTACTTTTATGAAATATGATGGTCTGACTTTCTCTTATAAAATATATCACCATGTAGTATTCATTGGCAATGAAAGTCACGAGCAAAACAGTATTCTGGATGCCTTTCCATATGTACTGCATAGCCTCTTCTTCTAACTCCCAGCTTTCATCTGGCGCATGAATACTGAGCCCATCCCGGGCTTCTCAGCACATTTCCCACTGGTCCTCCACGGCACCTGCTCTGCTGCCATCAGCCATTAATGTTCTGATGAAGCCAACAGCCTTCTTGGATATGCCTGAGACATTCAGTAGCGCAGATGGCGTGTTCTGTCTGCCTCTACCTGTAACATCTGGCAGCAGTCAGATGTGAGAAAGCCCAAATGAGGAGGGAGAGATTTTTTAAGTTGAATTGAACAAATATTTTTATTGGACAAGTTATTGCAGGTTGCTTGAGATCATAAAGAAAAAAACATGAACTGGCGCCAGAATTTGTTTGTTTGAATTGAGTGAATGCAGATTTTGTGTGGACTTAGAGAATTCCTCAAATTGAATTGGAAGTTGGTTTAGAACTTAGCTGATTGATGCTGTAATATCTAGGGAGTTTTCTCCTTAACCATCCCCAAGAATGTATCAAACTACGTACCAGACAGATGGTTGGGCACTTGCTTTTCTACACTGTTAGGAGTTTTGCCATTGGTCTCAATACAATTTAAAAAACAGTTTCTAATTGTACAGGTAAGATGAGAATGGCTTTTTTCTAAATGACCTTATTTTTGCTACATATAGCCTGACAGAAGGATGACTGACTTTGCCATCTGATAAGAGCCACAAATAGTCAAACTTGATTTTTTTTCTTCCTGAATCAAAGGATTTTTTTTCCATACTGTCTTTTAAAAAAACCTTAGTGTAGTAAAACTTGATGTAGTATCCTTCACAAAGTTTGTACTGTATAATGATGGTAGCATGGTAGATACTAAGCACAGATGTGCAAAAGTAGAGTCTATGCCTCAGACAACCAATAATCTGGGTTTTGACTGGAAACAATTTTGTGATATTTTTGTCAATGGTTACTATTTACTAATGTAAATGGCTGAACAGTGAAGGAAAAAAAAGGAGAGAAAAAAGGAAAAAAACTGGAGCAGAGGAAGAAGTAGAGGGGTTTATCTTCCAAGATTGGCTGGTTGTCAGTCTGCTATGAAAGGCAGTGAGTGATTGCTTTTGTGTCACCTGTTTGCCTTTTTCCCCTCCCCTCTTTTCTTTCAGTTAAACAATCTTTATCTCAACCCATGTGTTCTCTTGCTTTTGCTTTTCCTGTCCTCCCACTGGGAGTAATGGGAGGAGGCAGTGAGCTCTGAGTATGCTGTTGGATGGAACATCTCTTTGGCCAGTCTGAGCCACCTGTCCCAGCTGTGTTCTCTCTCAGCTTCTCTTACGCCCAGCCTACTTGCTGGGAGTTGGGGTAAGAGTGGGAAAAGAAGCCTTGGTGCTGTGTAAGGTCTGTTCAGCAGCAGCCACAGCACTGTTCTGTTACCAACAGTGTTCTAGCCACAGATGCAAAACATAGCATTGTACAGGCTGCTCTGGAAGAAGCTAACTCCATTCCAGCCAGATGCAGTGCACATACAAAAGTCTATCCAAGTTTGCTATAAAAAAACCCCAAATCTTGTGTAGATTTAACAAGTCTTTTCATCTTACCTGGACAAAATATGCTAGAAATTACTGAATTTTGAAAGAGCGAAGTAGAAATGATAAAGCTCTGAAAAAATGCATTATATAAAGCACAAGAGAATTTAAGAGATTTGGAAGATGGATCATGTCAATCAATCTTAAGACTCGCTGACATCCCAAAGGAAGAGGAGCAGAATAATATGGCTTTTCACCTACAACCATTTCTGACAGTGCTAGTAAGTCTGGAACAGAAAGTGAGGAGGACTCTGATTTCTGCTACGAAAACCTGCTCCTGGGCAAAGACCTCATTTTGTCACTTGCAAAGGCCCTTTGCTTTTGGAATAAATAAGCACTTAGAAAATCTCATTATTTTTGTCAGCATTTCAGCAGAAGGATCTTGACAACACTAACATGAAATGTAGCAGCATTAATCACTTTTAAGCTTTTAAGGACTGTTTGGAGAAAGGCATATTTAGTGTTAGCCTTTATATTATCAAGTTAGGACCAAAACTGCTTGAAATGCCAATGCCCACTTTTTTTCATATTTGCAGTTAAGTTGCCAAGATGGTTTCTGAGAAGTCAACAGGTAATTGTTCAGCACAGTGGTATGAGAGGTATAGTTTTAATTAACGCTTCAGTAATAGAAATGCATCAGTATTCTGTGCCTTTTGCATCCTCAAAATAGTTGTCTTCATTCTTGAGTTGAGATTTACTGCCTTTTACATGTCCTATTTACTCAAAAATAAGAACTGGAGTACTTCAGAAACAATGGCAGGCTATTGCCTAAAGCAAAACATACAGATAACTTGAGTTTTGAACTGCTGACCTATTTACAAGCCTCATTTTTTTTTTTTTTTTCCCCTCTGTTTCCTCATTGAGAAGCTCTAAAAATGTCTGCTAGAACCCTGCAGCTGCTTGAAAGGGAAAATGAAAGCATGTAAAGTAGGATACCAGACCTCTTTCCATCTCTATAGCTGAATAGATTCAACCATTGTAAGTTGATACTGGTGCTACTAAACTTACAAACCTGATGTTCCTCATCAGAGTTGAGTGTTTGCCATTCCTCTGAGTAGAAGAGTTTGACAGATGCAATTCAAACTGATGGGAAAAGAAAGACACTGAACAGGTTCTTAGAAAGGAGAACCCAAGAAAAAGCAAAGAAATGCTCATGGTGGTGATTTTAGGTTTGTTTGGCTTTTGTTTTGTAAGCCATAAAGTCGTTAAGCCAAGAAGTGATCCTTTCTATGCAACAAATCTGTTTCTGGTGTCTTCAGTGTTCTCAGAGTACCGGGGATGGGGGTTTCGAGGAAAGGGCACTTGCCCAGATGTGCTGATGGAGTTCAAGTGCCTGCTTATGCTATTTATTACTTAATGTTGTAAAGGTGAGTCATAGCAAAAGGAATGAAGTCTTGCCATGTGTGCTTAGCAGAGGACAAACCTGTAAATGGTTTGTAACAGCACAGGAGGAGTAGGTTAGAGGCTGTCTGCTGGCAGTCAGAGTAGCTGTTTGAAATGTGTTGCTTTAGAACGGCAGCTGTAGCTCCTTTTAAGACAACTCTTCTAGAATGTCTATCATGTGAAACATGCGTACCTGCCACGTACAGACAAAATGACTAACTGAAAATATGCAGGCTGGTTGCAGTTTCCTTCTAGATGGGGTTTAAAAACAGATTTTCTCATTCTGTTTTTTTTTTTTCTCCTCATGAACTGTGGTGATGCTTATTTTTATAATGAGAAACAGTGATATAGTTAGGTTGTGCAGAAAAATGTATGATATCTGCCAAATGATTGATCACTTTTGGCCTCAGAATCCTCTGGCAAATATTTTGTAGTATGTTTAGGAATATTTTTGAAGATGTAAATAGAACGTGACAATCTGTGGCAATTAGCAGATAAGAAGAAATAACCATCAGCTCTACATACTAGATATGTAGTAAAGCTGGATTTTAAAACCAAAGAGAACACAAGATTTCCCTTGGCAGCACATGATTCAGTCCCACTACCATGGAGCACAGGCAACAGTGAAGCTGATTTGGGGGCTACAGTTTAATGACGCAGCATAAGATGTCATCTTCCCCATGGTTATTTATTATGTAAAGTAATACTTTGCCTCTGAAGGGAAGGCATCACTTATTATTTGCATTATGAAATTGATGTCAGTGTGGTGCTTTGAAAAAACATACTGTATCTAACAGAGTGCTGGTTATTGTTTTATGTTGGCTCTTGTTCGGTTTATGGTGGCACCTGCTAAAGTGAAGGGCTGCAGACTTGTGATTACTGTTCTCCCAGAAAACTGCTCTCCGCAAGCAAAGTTTGGGGGCTGTGACCAGAGCTGTGCAAGTCTTCCCTCAGGTTCAGAGCAGAAAGAGTAACTTCAGCCTTCTGTTTCTGGAGTTGAACTCAATTTGCTTTTCCTTAGCAGGCTCTTTCAGTCATAGACCCAAGAAAGGCTTCTGTGCTTGAAGGGCTGTTCATTGAGCTCTGTTAGCTGATTCTGTGCAGTTCTCTCTGAATCTTGCCTTGCTTAGATGATTGTGACTCATCAGTAGCATATTTCTGTGCCTGTCTATCGCTTGATTAAAAAGCTTCATTGTACTGTAACCTTTCCTAGATGAAAGTGGTAAAGATAAATATGTTTTTAATGTATATCAAATGTTTGTATGATAGAACAGAAGTCAGTTTTGTGTGTGTGTATATATATACATGGCTCATATGTATACGAGAGAAGTATTTTTGGTAAGCAAGCATCCATATAAATGGCTGTCCTGATAAAGGGAATTACTGCAGCATGTTGTAAGATTGCCAGTTTCATCTGTTAGAATGTGCCCTTCAAGTTTGTGGAAAAGCAACATCGTAAGCTATGAACTGATGACTAAATCATGTGGTGCTCAGTTGCAGCATCTCCTGGGCAGATATCCAGAGGAAGAATACACCCCATTTAAGGAGTTTCTGGTAGAACATGGTGAGATGCAAGACTGTTCCAGGCGGGGGGGGTTTATCCTTGGCAGTAGAGCCATAGCACAGTGGGAACCCAAGAGTCTGTGCTTCTGGCCAGAGGCTCTGAGTGAAGGGGTGCGGGGGGGTGTGTGTCCTGTGTCAGTTCTTACTGCTCTTGTTTTCTTGAGGAATCATGGGTTTCAGTGTGTAGACGATGAAGGATGCATGTCACCCCTCGCAGTGGGAGCCGTTGTGCCGTTGGCCTTGTGAATATTGTTTTGTTCTTTTACTTAGTGTTGTGCAACTTTTAGCAAGGGTCTTATTTCCTAAATGTGATGGTGCTCTGAAGTGGCATAAGCCAGTACCTTACTTTATCCCAAATTCATCATTCTAATGTGATCATGAAGTGAGAAGATGCAGCAGAATTCAGGCTTGGAGCTTACTGCCTCTTTTTCCTCCCAGTAATGAAATTTGTAATTAGCATGTTCAAGATGCTAAAGAGAATGTGAGCATGTTAACAACTCTGGAAATGTCAAAATGATTTTGCAGTTGTCACTGGTTGTTCACATTAGGGAAGTAAAGATGCTTTTTACTACTCAGTAAGTTTCTTGCTGTCACAAAGTAGTGCAGAGAAATATTGATGAAGGACATCATTCAAATCTGCAAACCAGCAGGGGTTTATGCTAAAGGCCATAGCTGTCTACAGCTGTTAAAAGCATCAACTCATGACAGTCGGTGCAAACATTGCTTGCTCCCAACAAGTTTATCTACAAAAAGTTTAAAGTTCTATATTACAAGATAAGCTTTAAAAGAAACCTCTGAATAGGGTTACTAGTCGTCTGAAAGAAGACATAGGAAATAGCATAAATAATTGTACACAAGGGCTATAAATCCTAATTATATCCTGGACTTTGCTTAAAGGAAGAAAATAAAGCATTCAGGATGATCTCAAGGTAGTTCACATGATTGACCAAAGTCTTATCCCTAAAAGGTGTCTTCATCCAGATAAATATATTGAGGAAAAACTAAGTCTAAGAAGAGGTGAACTGCATTGCAAATAATGGTGTTAAACAGTAGTTAAATTATCTGGGAAGATCATAGAGATTATGTAGAAATGAAAGAAGAGACCTGGTATTTTTTAGGGTATGAGATTCTGATAACTAGCCTCGTTTTGGGCATTAACCAGGAGGAAATTTATGTTTTTAATATAATTGCTGCAACTTAAATGCTGATAAAAGACTGAAGTAATCTGTGTAGCCAGAAGAGTTAACATTGTGATTTCTTTGAAAGTCTGGAAAATCTACAGTAAATATCTTTTTGTTTTATCTTTTTTGGGGGTGGGGGTTTGTTTGTATACTGGCAATCAAAATCAGTTCCTTTTATCAGTTGTTGGCCTTCTCTTGAGTTCTGAGGTAACTCTATATCCTGCAGTAATTTAGTGTGATATCTGAATTTTTATTCACTTCAACCTAACAGAGTGTATTAGTGTTAACTGAGCCTGTTTAATCTCTCTGTAAAGGCAGTTAACAGATAACTTACCTTTTAAAAACCTAAAATGCTTAAGTAGTTACTACCCAAATAGTACCAAAAATCTTATTAACTCAAGATAAAAGGCAGGAGAGAGGTGGAAAGTCAACTGTTTATCAGCTAGTATCTGATTTACTCCCATTAAAGTTGGTGCACACTGATCGTGCACTTGTTCTTGACTGTAAACATGGAGGAAAAAAATAAGAGCATCTGCTCTTGATTTCTTTGCATGTCTGATGTTGACACACAATACACAGTCAGTTCTCAACTGTGGTTGAAGCTTGGGAAAGCATCCTTTAAATGTAGGGTATCCTAGTACAAAAGTTTCCCCCCCTTTTGGCTAAAGGATTTTTCTGTGAGTACAAGAGAGTCTTTCTAGTATGTAAGATGAATAATTATAAAGCCTGCTACACCAACAGCTTCATTAACTGTAGAAATGTTGACTAATGGTGACAGGAACAGCCTGTGAATTGAGAGGTAAGCAGGTAGTTCCATTCCAGTTTCAGCTACAACTGTTATGAGTCTTGTCCCTCAGCTAGCAGGGTGGTGACCTTCTGCACAAGTGAGACAACCAGCCAAACATAGTTTCTTCTGTATACATAGTGAAGCCACTTAAATAATCTCTAGTAAAATATTACCTTCAACTCAGTAATTCATCAGTTAATCAATGAAGTCCATACTGAATGATCTCCTAATATTCCAAATCTCTGTAGAGCTACTGAATGTATGTGAGTTGATCTGAGTAACATATTTGACTAGATCGTGCTATATGCCTTGGTTGCAGGATCCAAGGATGGATAACTCTTTAGTAGCATTCAGTCTGTTCTAGTTAATCATCTTGCTGCTTGAAAACTGGTACCTTTTTAAAACTGTACTGAAGACTTTCATTCCTTCAAGTTACAGCCTGTTTACTGAAGTGTTGTCATGACAAAACGCGTCAATTAAACTTTCAAATTCCCCTACTATTTTTAAGTGGTCCTTAGGAATAAGGACAAGAGTAACTTTTCTGTTATTCACCTTTAAATCAATCCAATACAATGTTCTTAAACGTAAATAATTGTGGCAGCCCTTATAGGTAGATCAAGGAAGGATTCTGTGCAAGAGACTTGATCCATTTCAGTAGAGACTGTAAATAACCCTCAATTTTTCTACATTGATTTCTTTTTAAACTGGCTTATTGAACCTTATTCAGGGGTTGAATCAATTGTATGGCAGTGGCCTGACTCACTATATTGCAGCAAGTGATGTTGGAGGTTCATAGCTGCCACCTGATATACCCTAATACTTGGGCAGCATGAGATTGATCTGAGGACTAGCTCTGGATTATCCATTTGCTTGAAGCCAATTTTCATTTGCTTGTCAAAGGTTTGGCTGGGCATGTTGCAGCTAGTGGCATGAAAGTAGAAACAGCTGTATGTAGAGTTAGATGAGCCCAATATTTTATTAAAGGAAGCTGATATAAACTCCTTAAAGAAACAAACCCCTAAGCCAAACCACCTAAACACTTCAAGGTCTGCCACTCTGACAATAGGCAAAGAGATGCTGGATGGTATTTGTTTTTGGAAGATGCTTCTTGCATTTCGAAATCTTACAATAGTTCTTGTATTATATACTGCTTTTGTGTAATTGTCTTATTACCCATTTATCTCTTCAAGTGCTGCATGTCGGATGTGCCTGCTTGTTGTTTAATTCCTGGTAACTGAATACCTTATCCTTTGGTGAGCAATTAAACTTTCACTTGGAAATGACCTTTAGCTTGAAACAGATTAAAATACAAAATTAACTGCAGCATCCGAAATAGATAACACGGATACTAATGTTTGTAGACTTCAGTGGAGAAATAAGGGAAGTGTTTCCACACAGAAGTAAAATTGGAGAGATTGCTGTCGTTGTACCTGCGTTCCTCTAACCTGCTGAGCTGCTTCCCTCACCCCTTCCCCAAGGGCATGAAGTGCTGGGATGCATCTCCCAGAGACAGCTCCTGTTTCTAAAACCTAAATTGCTTCAGGAACTCATGTGAAGTCTTCCTTGGGTTCAGTTTAAACTCTTTCTTTGCTCAGATTTTATGGAAGCGAGAGATGCTTGAAACCCCTGATAAACAAAGAACAGGTGTGCTTCTTTGGAGATGTGACTACTGCTATACCAGACCAGAGGCTGTGAGCAGCAGTCTGATCAGTGAAGTGTATGTTCCTTTTGGGTTCTCCACCTCCACTTACCAATTAAGTGGATATCTGTATCTGTATTTACATGGAACACACAGGGATTATGCAAATAATTAAACATTAACAAAATGGAATTGTTACTAGCTCGTGGTTGAGACCAGATGTAGCTGTGGATGGTAATCTTGAGGATACGAGGTTTGGAAGGAAGACATTTGGGTCTCGAAGGGACAACAGAACTTTCCCCATGTAACATCAACAGGAAGGCAGTTTCCCCCAAGACCTCATTCAAAAAATTGGAAGATGTTTGACACTGAGTAGCAATGCTGCAGTGCTAATAACTTCACATGTAGAAGTCATGCACTATACTCTTACCTTGCTTGGAATTTCATTGGTGAGTTTTAATGAAGTGGTTTGGTTTTTTCCAGTAGGTTAAGAATGTCTCCTAACAAGAGCCAAATAGAAAAATTGGTAATATCAACAAAGCTGTTCTTTTGTATCATGTCAAAGATAAATTTCCAGTACTTTCTGGCAAGGACATGAAAGTGAGCGGTTATCTATATGAACCATGTGTTTCGGAATACAGGTGCTATATTTGAAATGCTAGAAGGAATATCATTTTCTTAGAACTGTTCCTGTTCTGTTAATTGCTACTAAGCTTGTAAGAAATGTCCTTGATCTTCTGGTCCTTAAACAATGCACTTCACTATCTTAGGTAGAAGTATATGTTGGAAAAGAATAGGGATGAGGAGGAATTTGGAGGAACAAGTAATTTAATGCTAACATGGTGGCAAACTGGGGATTAGCAAAGTAGCAGTGCTTTTGTTTCACATTCTATTTCTAGTATGTTTCCCTTAATGAAAAGATGTCTGCAAACATGTAAACTGTTCAAAAATTATTTCAAGATGGAAATGTACATCATATGAACTACTTGCAAATAAACTTGAGCTAAATTTATTCGTCAGTATATTAATTCAGTTCTAATCACTGAATTCCACATGGCTGAGTTCAAAAGAAGATCATGCACCCCTGCTCCTTCCCTAAATCTTAATTTCTTTTTGGTTTGCTTCAAAAACTGAGCTACTTAGAAATACCCTACTTGACCTTTAAAACTACAGTGTCAGGGGAATCATGCTAATTAGATGAAGCCATACAATTATTTGTCTAAAATGGGGCCTCCAATATTTATACAGACATACAGCATTCTCACAAATGGCTGGTATCTTCACAGGCATGGGATGCTGTTGTAAACTGCGTCATCATTCATTGTAATAGTGCTATTACTGAACATGTTTGCTGAATATTGCGCCTGTTTTTAGCGGAAGCTGATTCTGCTTTTACTGATGAAGTCTGAAAATAATTAGCTTTTCTGTAGTTGGCTATAGCCTGTGTTCCTTCTACATGGTTGAGGCTTGGAAATAAACCTCTACCCTATAACACACTTGTTCCAACTACATGTGGTTTGTTCCTCTTTACCTCCTAATATCCACCATGTGAGACCATAGTTTTCCTTAATGATACACCACTTCTCTGATAAGGACCAGTGATCGTCATTTGCTGGACAGTGTCTTCTGTGAAGCTAAATAATTGCATGTTTTGCACACGAGAGCTACACCTACAGAAGAATTTCAAACAGCAGCTGAGCTGCATTGTATTTGGCACACGACAGCTCCGTTACAGCCCTCTGAAATGCCAGTAAAAAGTAGCAGCTAAGCAACAGGCTGTGTTAATACTTTGGAGCTGGCAGAAGAGTATCAGTGAGGGTTGGCATAATTCTGTAACAACACAGAGTAACTTCTGTAAAGAGCAAAGAATGGTTGTCTTTCTGTCAGTATGGAAGTAAACTAATAGAGGAAAAATTACTGTGCCTAATCCATGAATGCCATGGAAGCTGTTTGCTGAGGGTTTTAGACTTCTTTACACATTTGCTAAATCTGAAATGTGTAACTAGAAGGACCTAGGAGGATGACAGGAGCTAAAGAAGATACAGAAGACTGGAAAAAAAAACCCCAACCTTTAAAAACTAAAAGAAAAATAAATGAATTTGATAAAATACACATCTCGGTGCTCAGCACACTAGTTGAGTTTAAATACATCAACATTTTTGTGCATCTCTTCAGATTAAATGTAAGATGTGCTCACAGGAAGGACTGTCTCCTCCCCAGTCTTAACCTAATGACTTCTGGTTCTTTGAAGGGGTTACCACAGAAAATAGAATATATTGCTGGGCTGCAGCGATAATACTGAATTTTTTTTAAGATAATTTCAACTTTGATATATAGTACTCTGTGGAATAATTTAAATGAATAACAAAACAAGAAAGCATATTGTCTTAAGTTTGCAGAGCTGACCAGTAAATTTATGCTTTAGTGCTTGGATAGCTTCTTCAAATCACTTTAAAGGAACTAGTTCTTCCTTGGGTTGATTAATTTTAAATTGTCTCAAATTAGTTTTAAAAAATAGGACCTCTGTAAATCACTAGTCAGTGTCAAAAATTTATATCTTCTGGCTCCAGAGCTTCCTATGAGGGACTAGGGAGCATTCAGTACTTACGGGGTTATTGTCAGCATCTGAAAGTACAGCAGATCCTAATGAGGATGTGTATGGTTCTCTTGATCTGTCAATAAACAGCTGGGTATCTCTTTTCTCATTTTAATTTTTTCTTTGTGTGGATAGAAGAACCATGGACCTTCTTACCATAAATGTGTGAAGGTAAGTTTGTGGAGCAGTGATAAATACTTGTCCTAGAGAGACCTTGGCCTTTGAAGACAAATGTGGGTGTAAAGGATAGAAATGAGCCAAGAAGAGTTTCTGTAACCTTTTGATAATCTGCTAGCTACTCATCCTCATTAAAACACTCAGGAAATGTATATAGATGGACTCTTATAATTCTGAGTTGAAACAAGAATGAAAGACAGAAGAAAAAAGTAAAATGCAGCTAAATGTGGTCTCCTGAATGTGCAATTTTGAAACTGGACAGTAGTGAGCTACATTCACCCTCATCATACTGCCCAGTGCAAGACCTAATTAACTGGTTTCATTATTGAAGACAAACATCTCTAGAGAAGACTCAAAAATCTGCTCTCTGGTAGCAATGAAGAGTGAGTAGGGATATGGAATAATGACTTCTACTGGACCACATGTACCATGAGAGATGCTGTCACTTCTATGTTCTCTTAGTGACTGAAGAAACTGGACAATTCAAGTCTAGGTATGTCATGCACTAGGTCTAGGAAAGAGTGGAAATCCTTCCTTCTGTGTTAGTAAAGTTGAATTAGGGAAATTAGTAATACAGCTTCTTCATTTCCTATGAATTTCTGAGCATACCTTCCTGCTAGTCAAGCTCTTAATGTTATTTGACAGTCTTCCTGAGTTTCAATATTTTATACAAGAGGGCAATTGAAATAAGGAAAGCCAACCTGTTGGTTAAACTAAAGTAAAATGGAAAAAATTCCATGTTTTCATGTGGTTCAAAAATAATTTCTCCTGTCCTCAGTGTCCTTGGCTTTAGTCTCATTGCTACACTATCTGTTACAGAACACAAACTCTTGGTGTTACTCACGTTAGAAAGGATTTTCCTATCAGTAGAAGCAGACTGCTGTGGTGAAGGTGTTGTCTTGCTGCTCTTCTGGAGAGCTTTCCTCCCCGCCACTGCCACCATCCTTCCCCTGGGAAGGGATGGCAGCTGTTGGCAGACTAAATCTCCACAGAAGGTAGGAGTCCAGTTGTGGCAGTAATTTTGATTAAAAAAATATTTTACTATCAAATTGTTTAGAAAGAAAATGCTGGCTGCCTTTCTCAGACAAGTTGTCTTTCACATGTATGGCCTCTTTCTTTCTTATGAGCAGCAGAGGTGGCTTATCAAATATATCCTCACTGAAATGTGAACTCTTTAGAGTAGGATTTTGATTTGCTTGAGGAAGAAACCTGCCAAACATTCCAGCATTAATCTTTGGGCTCATGTGAAGTTTGCTTGAGCCTGCTTGCCCTTTCTGGTTGAGTAGGTGGGGGAACATACACCACTTCTCCCACGCTGGGGTTACAGTCTGACTTTTGTACAAATAATCAATTACATAGAGAAAACAATTAAGCAAAGCAAAAAAAACCCCACCAAACCCAAAATGCTGTAGCTTAGGAATGATTTAGGCTATGATATAAATCATCTTTGACTCACTGCACGACAAATACGATACTGAAGCTGCCAAGCTGTACAAAGTTTTCCCAAGACCATTGTTAACATTAGCAAGGCAGATTGGAGAGGCTGTATGAAATCAGTTAGGGATGCATGACTAAGATCTGGTTTTGTAGGGGATGTGAGCACTGTATTGAAGAATGTCAGGGGTTCAAGACTTGCGTGTGGTAATAAACTATATCTGAGGCTTTAGGCTTTTCTCCAAACAATTTTGACAAAATAGTTTTTTCACAGCTCTTTCACTGCGCTACTCAAAGGCTGTATTTTGAAATCCTTTACTCAGGTAAATCACTTTCTGTTCACAGATCTGTGTGCAGTAAAATGTGAAACTGACCCTTACAGAACCAAAGCTCATTTATTTAGACTTAACTAAATTCTAAATAAAAGGTTCTGTATTTGGTAGCTAGGTGAAAATTGTTCCAATTACAAAAAACACTATTTTCTAATGGATAAGAGCATTTTTCTTCTGTATGAGTCAGGGGGAAAAAAGTTTTAGATGCTACAAGTGTTGAGAAAATCTGGTTTGAAATATTTAGAAAGGAAATGTATAAATAGATGTAATTGAGAGCAAAGTATGCCTGTGATTTGGTTCATGTTAATGAATCATCAAATAGCAAAATGTAGTGGATCAGGTGTAGCTATATATGTTTGTATGTGTATATATAGACGCACATTTTAGTATATATTTCTACAACGCATGCTATATGTATGAGCCCAGAAAGACCTGTGAAGTATTAAAATACTTTGTAAGTGGTAGACCTTCCCTTTCTGAAAAAGCTGATTCCAAGTGTAACTTCACAATAACAGGAAGGTCACTACAGCCTGTAAACTCTCCATTGCAATTCATGAAGTCTGTGAGTAGCAACTCAGTTACCTTCTGCTGTTCTTCCATGAAGCCAAAGTGGTACCACCAGCAGCAGAACCAGGGTTGAGAAGACAGCACTACCTCTGTGATGAACACTGCTGCTCCTCTGGCTTGAGTGTGCCTTCTGAAGGACACAGAGGACTTCCAAGAAGCTGGGGGGGGGGGGGAACCCCAACCAAAAAAAAACCACCAAATCTCAAACAGAGAAACAAGTCTTTGCCACCCCCTTGCGTAAGGTACTGTCTAGAGGCGGTGCCAGCTTTTCAGGTGCAGGATGGGTGGAAGGCACTTGGGAATAGGATATTAAATCAGTTGGTAACTGCTTCCTTGGGAGCCTTTAGTGATAGTAGTATCGAGTTCAGCTGAGATAGTCTGAAGTAGCTCCGGCAAAGCCTTGTCCTTGAGTGTATTACCTTTTTAAAGGAATACTAGATTCTGGTTCTAGCTTCCTTTTTTCTCAGAAAGAGTATGCTGGTTTGCAGATTGGATTCTTCATTAGATCATTATGGTGATGTTCAGTTCATTTAGATTAAAGGCACCAGGTTTAACATCTAAATTAGAGAATTTATGACAAATTAGAAATATTTGTGCCTAAGAGTTATGTTGTGATGTTAACTCCGAATACAGCAGGCTTAATGCTATTTCATTCTAAGCATAGTTCCAAGGAAAAATGATTCACACTTATTTCTGAATCATAATTCCTCTTCTCCCTTCCTCCTTTTAGTATTAAAGGGCAAGATAAAACTGTAGCACTTGCAATATGGATCCTTACGGGAACACTTCATGCTTTTAAAATCTTTTTAAATATTAGAACTGTTCCACTAAATATTTTCCATATTTGTACTTGGTTACACAAAGATTTCTCTAACTGGTTAACTAATTAAAGTATTTTCATGTGTGTACACATCTTGTTCTCATTTCTCACTCTTGGGATGTGCTGCTGGCCTGTACCACCACAGTTCTCCTGATGCTCTCCTGCACTGACCAGCTGCTGAGAGCCCAAAGGGCTGTGCCGCTCTTGCCCTGTCAGGCTGCCTGGAAACATGGTGACTTTCTGCTCTTTTTATTTACCTGGGTAGGACTTTAAATGCTGTACGTCCTGCTTGAACACTCTGTTACATTGCCACCTGTATCTTATAATCTATGAATGTTTTTCTGTTTTCTCTGATTTCTAGAATGAATCACTGAACATGCAGGATGTGTTTCATCTTTGCCTTGGTAGCAGCAGCTAAATCAGTCCTATTCTGTATAATACTTCTAGATCACTGACATTTCTCTTGTACGTGTAAAAATAACACAGAGTCATCTTAGAAATGTGACTGTTCTCTCTTCCCTGTCAGTTTGTTGGTACCTGTTAGAAAACATGTTTCAGGACTGTTGGTTTTTGGGTTTTATGTTGTGGTTTTTTTTTTTGTATTCTGTTTCTGAAGTGAAGAATGAAGAACAAAGTGAAAATCATTTTGACTGGAAGTATGTTGACCTTCAAGCTGTTCTGAGTGAAGGTTTTTATGCGGTGATATGTTTTCACTCCTGGCATATACAGGCCTCTACACTTTTCTAAATTTATCAGGCAGTGTTCATGAGAAATAGGACTTGTTAATCCTGTCTTTCTTTTCAGAAGAGCTCTGTGCTGTTTAGGGAAGTAGGTGCTACTGCAGTGTCCTGTGTTGAGGTCTTCCAATCACTGCTCTTAAATGATACTCTTCCTTCCAAGGGTGTTGAAAGACTGTACAATGAGCTCATTTAGAAGTTCGTGGACCTCTTGAAGAGTTCAGTCCCTAAGCATCTTGTGAATGACCATGACACTTCATGTGCTACCCTAAGCATGTATATTTACTTGGCTTTTATTTTGAGAATTTCTGAAATACTTACGATATCCTATGCGTTATAAATGTGTGATTCTACATACACAAGCTGTCCTGGCTATGTCAGTGATGTACTTCTGTGAGTACAGTATGGTTCCTGCCTCTGCAATTCAAGTATCTCATGAAGGCAAAGGGATGGAGCAGGGGGAAGGGAAACAATACTGACATTATCAACCCTTCAAAAAAAAGCTAGACGTGCCTCCTGTGCTCTTCTGTGAAGAAAATGTTTATCAGTTTAAGTGCTTATTTCTAGCTCTGATTCCACTCTGTAGATACTTGGGTATGTGTAAGGATTGGGACAATTAACATCTTATTACAGGTAACATACAGTTTTTATCAGTAGAACTCTCAGATGAAAAACTGATCTCTGCTTTGTGGCTTTCATTTGTTTACTCTTGAGATTAATGCTGCTATTGTGATTTATTAATCAGAAGAGCATTTCTTTTTACATATTTTATTAATAAATGCATTATTCCTGCCCTTTATGCTCAGGGTTTGTTTCAGAGGGATACAGTATGGTAGAAAGGTTTTAGAATGTTCTGTATCTTTGATGTTTGCAATAGAACACTGAAGCTTGATGGCTGTAATTTCTACCGAAAGGATCAAATTCCCATCGAATTTTACATAACCTGTTGGACTGACTGCTGAGCAAGGGCCTGATGTAGCCAGCTCCACATCCCTCACATGAGCTGAACTACAGCTTTTCTCTTGGGCTTTATGCAAGACCAGAGAACAGCAGTCCATCAAGTTTTAATATTAGACATCTATGTGACAGTACTTAAGTTACTTAATTTATTTCTCTGGCCATGCTGTTTCAGCACAATTTTTTTCAGACCAGATGAAGTAGCCACAAAGCATCTAGAGTGCAGAAGCAACATGCTGCCTCTTCCTCAGGCTGAGGTGGCACTCTTGCAGGCACTCCAGTAAGGATAGTGAGGTATTTGCATTCTGGGAGAGGTTTGTGTCCAGATTTTCAGATTAAATGGGAGTAAGGGGGAAAACCAACACTTCTGCCTGTTTGTCCTCAAAAAGGAGAACTAGAACTGTTTTATTGGGGTGGGTAAGTTGGTTTTATTGTGGTCTGCCGATGACCATAATTGTGTGACCACCCAAAAGCGTTCCTGTTAACATTAACGTTTGCTCAAATGCTTGGACAAGTACATCTTGAAGTGCGCTGCTGGCTGGCTCCTCTTGGACAGAAATCTTCTGAAATCTTAGGCTAACTTCGGTTGTGGTTGTGACAACTGATTCTGTGGACTTAGTCACATGAAATACTTATCTCTAATCTCAGGAATGTGTATTTTGATGAATTATTTTTAGCAGAAGGCAAAAGACAGGAAACAGGAGTGATATACTTGTCATGCAAAGTTTTTAAAAAAGCAGGGAGACAAAAGAGCTGTCTTGCATTTATTTCTCTCCACAAGTTTGCATTAACAGAGACTTGGGAAAGTAGTTCAAGAGAGGCGTTTGTGCAGTGAAGGCTGTTACCATAGCTGTTCTGGGGGGAGACCGAGCTATTGCTGACTTGTTAGGCAGCTTTTACTCTTCAAAAGACAAAGCTGTGTGGAGCCTTTGAGAGCGGAATCCTAATGAGGTTGCTACACTTGCATTTCTTTCCCCCCTCCTGTCAATCCTAAACTTTTGTAATGTGACCTATTGAGAGATGAAAATGTGAAAGATGGATGGGGCAAAGGCAGGCTTGCGGGTGCTCTCCCTGGCTCCCTCATGGCCTTGTTGCACCAGTGGGTCAAGCAGAGGTATTGCCTGGCCTTCAGCTCCTCTCCGTTTCCACCGACTCTGTTTCAGAGAAGGATGTATCTGGCTAGCGCTGTACATGTGAGGGATGCTGCTGCTGAGTTGTAGATACAGAAATTCTGAAATATTGATATGACACCAGCAATAAAAATTAATCTGCTAAAATGCATCAAATTGGCCCAGAAAACATTTGAATATGTACATTTATTGCTTGGAGGAACGAGAAATCCATCATATCTTTGGCAATGTCAGTGTATCATTCTGATAATAGAGGTGCTATGATTTCCTGAGTTGCAAATTGTAGTTACAGATCTTTATATGCCTCTCAAGGTAGTTGAGGTGCTGTAAAGGCCCTAAATTTTTGTACAACTGCTAATACCAGGATTTGTAGTGGCTGCACAACTGGGAAGCATTGGTAATACAGGAAAAGATAGGACACTTGAAGATGATCTTTAATAGAGAAGCGGAGAAATAATTTAATTTCCTCTGTGTCATTTTCTTTTTGACTAGGGTACATAATGTTCATTTCTGTTGATGTAAGAATCAAGTAGTGAATGCTGCATGTAGTACTTATCCTCCTGCTGTGAAGGAAATAGATTAAACATTCCTATAGTTTCAAACATGATAATTTTTCAAAATAGTTTTAGAGATCTCACAATCTTCAATTGTGGGCAGACGAAGTTTGGGGTGGAGTAAACTGTACAAGAGCCAAGTCTGGAAAGACACTTAAGCAAATGATAACCCTAGCTTTCAATGTAAATAGGAATAACCTTATGTTAGTGAAGGAATTCTAGCAGTAGGTGTCATAGAATCATAGAATGGTTTGGGTTGAAAGGGACCTTGAAGATCATCTGGTTCTAGCCCCTGTGCTATGGGCAGGGACACCTCCCACTAGACCAGGTTGCTCAAAGACCCATCCAACCTGGTCTTGAATACATCAAGTGATTGAGCATCCGCAGCTTCCCTGGGCAACCTGTTCCAGTGTCTTGCCACCCTTGGAGTAAAGAACTTCTTTGTCATTTCTAATGTAAATCTACCCTCTTTCAATTTAAAGACATACCCCCTCATCTTAGCACTACAAACTCTGAAGGGGGTTTTTTGTAAGCCTCCTCCAGATATGGGAATGCTGCAATAAAGAGCAGGCTCCAGGCTGAACAACCCCAACTCTCTCATCCTGTCCTCACAGGAGAAGTGCTCCAGCCCTATGATCATCTTCATGGCCCTCCTGGACCCACCTCATCAGGTCCATGTCCTTCTTGCGCCTGGGGTCTACATGAACACAGTAGTCCTCGTGGGGTTTTACAAGAGCAGAGTGGAGGGGGAGAATCACCACCCTAGACCTGCTGGCCGTGCTGCTTTTGATGCAGCCCAGGACATGGTTGGCTTTCTGGGCTCTACTTACACATTGTTGGCTCATGTTGAGCTTTTCATCAAGCAGCATCCCCAAATCTTTTTTTTTTCTCCTCAGGACTGCTCTCAATCCACTCATTGCCCAGCCTATATTTGTGTCAATAACTTACATGCAAGTGGAAGTACCAGTTCTTGTTGAAGCCTTATGTGAGTAGGCCCATCAATTGTTTCATTGCTCGATGGTTACGATAGGGAAGCATTGGTTTTATTTTGGGAGATTATTTACTGAACTCTCACAGTTACATGCCAGCCAATAGACAGAAGCTGTACAGAGGGAAACAGAATGAACTGATACTTTAAAAGCATTATGTAGACAATATTTTTTTTAGGCTTCTAGCTAGAGCCTCACATAACCCTACCTTTTATTAAAAAAAAATCAATTTAAGAGGATTCCACTGTATATCTGAAAAGTAGCCTGCATTGCAGAATTTAATAGGATTATACTATTGATTCCATCTTTACAATGCTAGCTAGTATTTGGTACTTGTGAACTGCAGACTATTATGTGACTGAACACAAGGGAAGAGGGATTAGTTTGTAAAAGAATAAGCAGCTTTCCCTTAAAGTGCTCTGAACCAAGCATACGTACCTGTTTTGGTCTCTTAGTAAGTGCCAACTAACAAAACACCAAGTGGTAGCACCTTCTAAAATGGGGTATCTGCCTAAAATCACTGGCTCGGTCTCCACGTAGAAGGTAATCAAACCTCTTGTGAGCTGGCATCTGCTGCTGTGATCCAACTGTTTACAGCTTTTCTAGAAAATTCCATGTCTGTCTTTAACCAAACAAACTTCTAAAGTTGTCTGGAAACCCATGTCATGTACTGATAGTAATGGTTCTCCTGGCACTATAAGGTGCTCTTTGCTATTTTTGAACTTAATGGAGTAAATGCCCAAATAAAATATCATTTCCATAAAAACGTATTTTTTTGAAAGGTAGCTCTTCCTAACTGAGAAAATAGTTCTATTAGTACTAATAGTGGCAGCCTACCAAGCTGTTGCTTGCCCCTAGTTGTAGATTGCTCTGCTTCCAGACAGTAGATGGCCAGCTGTGAAAACACCAGCACAGCAGAGCTGCAAAGAACTTGTTAAGGATGAACCTCTGTGAAGTGCTGAGATCCCAGAAGACAGAGATTGGGTCTCTAGGCTAAACTTTAAATGTGCAGTCTTCACTGACTCAACAGGTTATGCTGAACCGTATCAGATAAGATGTCACCTGGGGTATGTGGCAACAAGTTACTTTTCTGTGGAACATTTCTCCTTGGTTTGCCTCTTCTTTTTGTTGTTAGTAAGCAGGTGAGGATGGAGAGACTGTCAGCACCCAACACTAACCTTTGTACTCAATCGGCTTTACATTTCTGCAGGCTGCAGATGATGGTGGGTTTCAAACCTCAAAGCAATGAAGAAGCAAATAAAGAGCAAGTTGGATAAGCACATCAGGAGTACAATGAAATATGTGAAAAGCAAACACCTCTCCTGCTGGTTTTGAATGGTTTTTCCCCTTCTAGCTAGTGCATGCTGTTGTCAGTAGATAACTCCTGTATTACATGGAGCTCAGGTTGCTGACAAGCCATGTACATTCAACCTGGCTCAGTTTGAATCTAGACAGACTTAATACCAATAGATTTCTAGACCTGAGCCATAAGGATTGTGATTTCCTGTTTAGTCCAGCTTTTTGGTCAATGTCAGACAATATCAGTTTCTCTCTTTTTCTCTTTGGGTCTATCATGTCCTCATTCAGAACAAAATGTGATAATATGAAGTGAAAGTAAAAAAGCCAGTGACCTTTGTTGTAGTTGGTTGGGATTAAAGCCACGTGGGATTTGAATGCTTCCGTAAATCTCACTGGACAAATCATTTCTTATTTGAAATGAAATGAACCTAGATGAGAAATTCCTGCCTTTTGTGCTACTTTATTCAATTGGCATTTGAAGTACCTTGAAAATTCAAGAGACTCTTCACTGAGTAACCTTAACTGTGCCTGTCTCGTCAGTCCCATTTATTGGGTATGTGCATTAGAAGAATGCTAGAAAACTCGATCACTTTTGCACAGGAGCAGGGACAGTACTTCTACCGTCATTAGATTATTTATTTTTAAGAAGCCTGTTTGCTGGGTGCTACGCATGCAATTAATGTTGATGATTACTGCTGAAGGTAATCTGAATTGTAAGTGTAAAGCTTCCCATCTCTTTTGAGCAAGAGGGGACTTAATCCCAGGCAACGGCATTCAGTCGATGTTCTGTGTCCCATCAGTCGTGGAAGAGGGTGGAGGGGACAGTGTATCACTGCTAACTATAAAATACTTCTGGAAACAATCTGCCTGAGTACATGGGATCAAGGAGGACACTGAAAAAACACCATGAAGTGTATCCTGTCCTTTATGTTTCTGGTAATGCAAGTTGAATTTATTAGCAGTTTGTTGCTACAGTAAAAAGCATTCACAAGATTTACGGCTGAAACAATAGCTGTAGATGTTCGGTCCTGTTGTATTTATTGAAGATTTTGTTGAGCTCATGGCATCCTTTGATTAATTGCCATCTGAGGCGTATTTTGTAACAAGGACTGTGTCAGAGTTTTGTGTCACTGTATTTCATAAAGTTCTACTGGGTCTTTAGGGAGAGGGAGTGCAAAAACATTAACTTAACAACGGCTGCGTGGGCAAGCGGTAAAAGTGATAACTAATTGACTGCCAGTCAGGATTTATACATTTAGAGAGCACCTCCTCAAGTAATGATGGGTTTTACATTTTACTTTAAGACAGAGTAGCTATTATCTTATTGCTGGGATGAGTTTCTAGAGTGTGTTGTAACAGCCCAGAACTTTCTCAACCATTTAAAAGATGATGGAGGAGTATATTGTAGTCTGTAGTATTTTCCTTTCCTTTATAGTCGAGTGAAAAGGTAATAATATGTGCAAATTATGGTAATAGAATAACATCGGGTTCAGCTTGTAAGGATTCTTGCAGTGTTTGAAGATGCACACATGCAAAACTCAGGATCTTAATGTTTAGATGAACTCCACAGTAGCATGTTAGAGGATTAATGGTAACTTTGAGTGTATCAAATGTGATCTATTGAGAAGACTTTTTTTTTAAAGGCTGCTGACTCCTTTTATGATTTTGGAGATGTAATTTAACCTAGAATCCAAAGATTAAGCTAGGTCCTTGCTTTCTGCAAGTTGTTTCCATAAATAGCTTTTCTGAGGCCACAACAGTCTTCACAGTAGATCACTTGTATTGTTACTGCTTTTGCACAAGTGTCATTGATTTGATATTTAGCAGGGAATGAAAAGTAGAAAATTGATGCAATGTTTTCCACCAAATATTTTTAAAATTTATTATAGGAATATATTTCCTGTATGGCTAATTCTACAACTCTTACTATTTCACAGGCACTGGACTTCTATCTTCTTTGTCAAAAGATCTTATTCAAGTTGGTGGCTGGTTTTTTTTTTTGAGTGCACCCATTTCAAGGTGCTAACCTTCTGACTTATGATTTTCCATGAAGTCAACATGACCCTTAGTGATTTGTGTCTTATTAACTCATTTGAATTGTGTGCTTAATTTCAAGCTCCTTTCCTTTGCTATCTCTAATGGTATTTGCCTTTATATTCTTTTCTTCTGAAAATGTGAATACTAATCAGTTACCACTTTGGTGTAATATTTCAAAGCTTAAAATACGTTGTTGACCAATTCCCTGGTGTTTGAGAGAGTTGGTTTCATCTGTCATTGTGATAAAAAAATGTGGTAGAAGAAATTAAGCCCAAAACTTGAGAAAGGCAGCTAAAATACCTTTATCTAGTACTGTTTATGTCAGGCTTGTTTTAAAGAGTTAAAGCATGTGTGGTACGGAATGCTTTTGTAGCATTGAGGATTTGGTCATGCATGAAATATTTTTTCCTTATCTCGACATATTTATACTAAATTGACACCAGAAGAACAAAACCTTGAGAGGGTGCTGATCTGACTATACATTTGAAGATGGTATGCTCTTTACGGAATCTAAAAGTCAGTATCAGAAGTTGGGTATTTTCTTCATCCTTGCTGTTACTGGAGGATTAGCTAGGTGTTTTAAACAGATATTTCTGTTAATAGCAATAACTGAGCCAACTGAACTGAAGCAAACTGAAAATTACTCAACGCTTCTGGAGGGTGTCTGTTCCTTTGGTGCTGCACCTCTCCTCACCTTCCTTCTGCCTTTTTTGCTGTTTATTTATTGTATCAATGGTGGAGGAGAAGTTGCACCAAACGAGAATATGATGAGATAGTTATGAAGAGTGGCTAGAGGATGAAAAATTTTCCCAAACAGGGAAATGGCAACTGCTTTTGAGCCTGGTATTGGGCGGGAGTGGTGGGGGGCTGCGGGGCTGCCCTGGGCCGGGCACGGCTGGTTCCAGCTGGTTCCAGCTGGTTCCAACAGGGCATGGCTCAGCCCCTCAAGGGGAGGAGGCAGGAGGTTCGGGAGTGAAGTTGAGCCTGGGTAGAAGGAAGGAAGGTGGTTTTAGGATTGTTTTCTTCACTATCCTACTCTGTTCTTAATTGGTAATAAAAAGGCATGGACCTGCTTGGGCAGGTCTGAGAGAGTTGGGATTGTTCAGCCTGGAGAGAAGGCTCTGGGGAGACCCTTACTGCAGCCTTCTTGTACTTAAAGGGGGCTGTCTTGGTTTGAGGGGCCTACGAGAGAGCTGGGGAGGGACTTTTTACAAGGGCTTATAGCGATACGACGAGGGGTAATGACTTCAAACTGGAAGAGGGTAGATTTACACCAGATATTGGGAAGAAATTCTTTACTGTGAGTGCTGAGGCAGTGGAACTGGTTGCCCAGAGAAGTTGTGGACGCTATCTCTGGAAGTGTTCAAGGACAGGCTGGATGGGGTTTGCGCAATCTGGTCTAGCGGAAGGTGTCCCTGCTGTGGCGGGGGGGTTGGAACTACATGATCTTCGAGGTGCCTTCCAACCCAAACCATTCTATAATTCTACAAATAGGTCTTCACTAAAGCTTCCCCAGATTGAGCCTGTGTTGTCTGTAATGGTAACTTGTGAGCAATCTCCCTTTCCTTATCTACAGCCTAAGGCTTTTTTTATCTTCTGTCCCTGTCTGGCTGAGGAGAGGGAGTAAGTGGCTGAGTGAGTGGCTGGTGAACAACCAAGGCTAACTCACCACAAGCCTATCCATAACCTGATTTTTAAAAAAACACTATAAAAAAAAGCCAAAAAACCCACCATCAAACCCCACAACCTCAAACAAAAAAAGCTGCTGAAAATGTGAAGAAACATAACAAGAATTTCAACAATCATTTGTATTTCCTTTTCAGAGGGAATTGAGAATGGTGTTGTTTAGAAATGTCAAATAAAATGCCTCTAGCATTTTAAATAAGGCTTTAAAATAGTACCTTTTTAAAAATGAGGTTATTTCACCCCTTTCTTCTTTAAAAAACAACCACCAAAACCCACAACCATTATTATAAATAAAACATTAAAGAGTAGTAATTTTTATTGCATTGCCTCTATTAGCAATGTAATAATTTCTTTTGAAGAATGCCATTATGTCTGGTAAATATTTAGTCCCTGTGCTTATCCAAATCCAAACCGACTTTATCTGAAATCAGCTGTATAGCTAAAGTTAGTAAATTGTTGATGCAGCTGATAAATGGTATGTAATTATTTAGGCATCTTATTACAAATCTTTTTCTAAATAAAGCAAAAGACATGCAGTTATGTAGCTGCTACAAATCTTCTGTTATCATTTTGGGGCTTCACATGACATTCACAGGAGTCGCTAGCTTCCATTTTGGGCAATAAACAGGTTATAGATACTCCAGTACAGGAGTTTGGTATACTTCCAACTGCTGTTAGGACAGAGAGGACATGAGTAATGCTGTAACAGTAGTTTCCTAGTCCTCCTCCTTTCCCCCGTCTGCACTTGAGTCATTTGCAGAGCCTTTCTTGCTCTACTTGTGACCTTGAGTCCCAGGAATCACTGAATGACAGAGTGGTAGGGGTTGGAAGGTACCTCTGGAGGTCCAACTAGTCCATCCCCCCTGCTAAAGCAGGTTTAGCCTAGATCTGGTTGCATAGGAACATGTCCAGGCTGGTTTTGAATGTCTCCAGAGAAGGAGACTCCACAGCCTCTCTGGGAAGTCTGTTCCAGTGTTCTGTCACACTCACAAGGAAGTTTTTCCTCATGGTCAGATGGGAAGCCATAACTGCATGGCTGCTCCCAAGTAATGAGTGGTAGGTGCCTGGGAGGTGGTGCCGACATAGGAGTGGGATCTCTGCAGTGTCATGACTGTCAATAGACACCTTTCTCATGCAGGTACCTGTACAGGCTTTGCCAGTTGGGCATCCCTTTATTTAAACTGTGTTAAGGTCTCTGTATGTGCTTGTCCATTATGCAGGTGAGTTAAATTGTGGAGAGAAAAAAAAAATATAGGAAAGCATCCAGGTAACAGCAGTCCTGCTGATGTACCCTGCTCTGTGCTTAACAAAGTCCTTCCCCTGAGAGTAAAAGCCCTGGGAGCCGTTATTCTGGATAAAGATGTATTTCAATTTCTGACTTAAAAGGAAAAAGCAGAACAGAGATTTCTAGTAACGGAGGGGTGAGAGAGGACTCTTCCACCTATGGAAAGGTGCAAACCACCGGTGGAGGTAGAGACAGCATAAGCAGCAACCTGCATCTCCATCGTCCTTTATTCCTAATCAAAGTGTTTTCCAGAGACAGTTCCAAGTAGTTGTAGCCACATAGATCTGGTTATACTTTGCTCATTCGGAGAAGATTGTTCAGAGAGCTTTTGTGTGTGCTTGTTCTTTCATTCTGCCATTCATCAGTCAATGTTCATGGAGTGTTTCCCTTCAAATATTTACTGGGTTGTCTGTTTTCATCTGTTAAGTCTTCATATGAAATAAGCAAGATAATTTTGAGAAAACATTTTAATTAGAGCCTTAGGAGCTATAAATATTTCACTATTTAATAAAATAATGCTGCAACATGTAAATGATTAAATGGAACATATTTTAGATACTTTAAATTGTATAACTTAAAATGCATGCTTTCATACTCCAGATGGGACAAAACCTTGATATATTGCAACCCATATCTTTTGTTTCTCAATGACTGAAACTATCTTTTTTTTTTCTTTTTTCCTCCAGTGTGATATTGCAGAAAATGGTTCTGCTTTGCTGAAGGCTAAGCAAAAGGATTAAGCTTTTGAGATCAGAGGTAGATAACCTTGTTTTACATTTTTATCTTCCGCTTATGGACTACTGATTTAAAGAATGATGCAATCTCTTTAATTATCTTAGAAGACTATAAAGAAATCATAAGTAATAAGCTGTTAATGTGAGGCATCAAGGTCAGGTAATATGATTTAGGAGTATTGTGAATACAAGTCAAGTCTCATTGTACTTCCACTTACAGAAAAGGTCAAGAGTGATTTTTGTTTAAAATTCTGAATGCTTTTTATTTGAGTAATGAAAGTGGAAAATGAAAGGTATATTAAAATATTGTTAATGCAAAACAGTTGAAAATGTATGTTTTCCTTTACTGATGTAAAAAGGTTTGTGTTGCAAGAACAACACTTTTCAGAGTTTATTTACATCTGCATTGAATTTCTGGTGCTTTCCTTTCTGAACCACAAAGCTCAAGCTGCGTTACTGCCCTGTGAGCATTTCATCAAATTTGAGCGCACCGAGATACTTGTGTTTTGGGGGTCTGGGAAGGAGAGTCACATGTTTGCAACATGTACAGAGATTTTTGATACTCTTTCATCCCTGAGAACAGGGCACACTGCATGAGTGGGTTTCATAGCTTTTTATGAAAATCTGTGAAACCAAACTGCAGACCCTGCTTTGAAGCAAAGTCAGCGATGAAGAAACATAAATTTCCAGTTAAAAATGAAAAGATGAAATAAGTGACAGCAGAAATAAAGATAGAAGAAAAAAAGTTGATTATGCAAAGCAGATAAATACAAAAGTATAAGAATATTTTGTGACTTGGGATCCTGAGCATTGGTTGTAGCCTACTTATGTTCTTGAAAACTTGACTTGACTTTCTTTCTATGCTACTGAAACAGGAGATCCATTGATATGAATTGATTAGTGCTTTTCCGAAGCACTCTTTGTTTTGAGGTGGTTTTAGTTTTTACTTTCTAATTTTGATGGACCATTTGCTTGCAAAATGGCCTCAGACTGAACGTGATATGTTCCCTGCTGGAGAACCTGAGACTATTCCCTCTTGGAACAGAAATGTATCTGTTGCAGTTATATTCTGTTAATGCAGTTCTATAACTAATGTTCAGATGTTATTTGCTGCCCTTGCTGTCATCCTGTAAGCAAAATGACAAAGGGAAAATTTAAATGATATGGATTCTTTGATGTCACATGTGATTTCTCAAGTGGTATTTTGACATTAACTTCTATAATTACTAGTGGATATTAATTAAGAAATGGTTTTCCCACCAGGAATTGTGAAATACATAATTTTGTCCACTATTTATAATGCTAGCTGAGAGCCAACTAAAAAAAAGTAAATTGAGTTTTCTTTTTAAAGGTAAACCAGCTTTTTGCTTAACCATGTAGTTAATATCTATTAAATAGTGTGGCAATATGCGGTTAAAAATACTGTGAATATCATGGCATATATATTTGTTGCTTAAATTATACCTTAATAGATATTGGCAGTGGGACAGGTGAACAGCAAAGAGTAGACTTTTCTGTCCTAATCCACTACATTTGAGTCTGGGGGGAAAAAGAAATGGTAGAATAAGTATTATAAAGAACAGCTGCTAAATACTTGCAGTTCATCTCTGGGCAGCTCAGCGTTCAGAGAGAGGTAGACTGAATTGCACACAGAAGTGTACGGTAATCGTAGGGATATTATAAAGAGAATCATAAGACAGATGGCAGCGCTTACCTGCACCTGTTTTGGACAGATGAGCAGCCTTTCTTTTGAGTGCTTCTATTTCTTTAGAGAAAGGTATCTGGAGGCTCAATGATGGTTCACTTTTTTAATGCTCAGTGTTACAAGGCATAGAAGTTTTAGAAATTCCAGTGAGGTCATCAGAACTGCATGCTTGCATCAGCTGAATGTGATTTAAATATTTAAACTTCAGAAATTCTTATCTCTTGTGTAGGTTTTTAATTGCCCAACACATTGTATTGCTTACACAAATTACTACGGTGCTATTGTCCCATGCTATTTTGATACATATACTTGTTTGTTTTGACTTGGAAGACTTACAGAATCACATGGAATGGTAGGGGTTGCAAGGAACCTCTGGAGATCTTCTAGTCCAACTCCTCTGCTAAAGCAGGTTCACCTGGATCAGGTTGCATGGGAAGGCATCTAGGTGGGTTTTGAAAGTCTCCAGAGGAGGAGACTCCACAGCCTCCCTGGGCAGCCTGTTCCAGTGCTCCATGCCCCTCGCAGTTTTTTCATATATACTTTGTATATATTATAATTTTTTCATGTATATTATCAATTCATAGTTCCTTATACTAACTCTATTAAGATGAACGGTCTCCAGCAGGAGGAGGAAGAGCATAGAACGGATCAGAAAATCTTTGCCATAGAGATAGGATAGGTATAAAACAAATAAAAAGGGTAAGAAGGTAAATACAGGGCTAAAGTCATAATGAGTCATACTCATGCAAGTGAATGGATGCCCTGCAATCAACATAAGAGATGGATATTTAAAAAAATAAAATAGTTTCACCTGAAAAAAAACCTGTAGGACTTATTTTGTGATATTGCAGCAGCAGGTGTTGCTATGTGGTAAAAACGTCTCTGTTTTGGTTAAGTATTTTGCAAAAGCCAGATAGTGACAGCACTTCTTCAGGTGACGAGTGCCCTGCTACAAAAGTGGTCTCATTAGCTTCGCTTGAATTTGTGTTTTGTTTCCTGTTAATTCAAAGGGAATACTCGTTGCAGTACAAACTTGAGAAAACCAGTGGGTATTTTATGTGCTGTCTAGAACTGGCAAGACTGAGAGCTTTCAGGTCCTCAGGTATTTTTACTCTAAACATGGTTATTACTGTCCCATAGAGTGGGTTGGGTGAACTTGAACCTCAAATGAAATGCATCTAACCTATTTTCAGTTCAGGAAGAATAAAACCAGGCAGATTTTCTTCTTAACAGTAGTTCCTGTCACTTCATATTATTCATGTGAAAAATTTAAAATGTAGCCTTTTGTCCCCTGATTAGAAAGTACAGTCCTTTGCTTGTGGGAACAGGGTATATCCCGATGACAAGGAAAGGCTTGATCTGCCATACCTAGTGATGGTGAACATACTTCTCTGAAGGCAGTATCCAGATCACTGGAAGCTGTGGAAATTCAGCTGCAGTCAGCTGTAGTAGTGTGGTTGGTTTGCCTGGAGAAAGCAGATGAGGAAGAATTCTGTCCTTGGTTTTGAAAGCAGGAGAATACAAGTTTAGTGGAGTAATTTCCTTTCCTAATCAGGTACATGTGATCTCCTTCTAGGCTCTGTAATATCATTAGAATAGACAATGGTGTATTTGGGTTTCAGCTGATGTGGGGTAGATCATAATGCTCTATTAAATTATGAGATGGTGAAACATACTGGTAGAGCATACTGCCTAATGGATTGAGGAGCAGCGAAGTGAGGTGATGGAAGGAGCTCTGAGACAATGTGTGGCTGTAGCAAATAGGCAAAGCAAGTGTTTTCCCACACTGTTAGCTCCAAAGGAGTTTAGGAACATGCTAAAGCAGGGTTTTGCCTTCTCTGGCGAGAAGCCCTCAGAACAACCTCAAACTCCAGTAACCGTAGTGTAAGAGTTGGAGACTAAAACAAGAGCGTGAACTGTAACAAATCTAACATTAGCATAGTATTACCTAAGAGTCCTCGGGAAATTAAGGAACGAAGCGGCTGAGCAAATGGATGTGTAGCATGACCTTGCACTAAATCAGCCTTGGAATAAAGGGTGGTAGCTGCAAATACTGCCTTTTTTGTTCTGATCCTACACAGGGTGATGAGGGGCCTTTGGAAATCTCACAGAATATATGCTGGAAACTGGGCTGGCAAACTTGGTAAATCTGGGAAAAAAGGGGTAAATAATGCGAAATTTAAGTACACAGCTGTTCAGTCAGCTTTATATTTGACTTTCTGAAGAATACTGTGATGTGACTGAAAGACGTACAGAACTGCAGTATTCATAAATGCAAAGTAATGCACTTAAGGACAAGATAAAACAGCTGCATCGACATCTATGCAATGTTGGGCTCTAATTTAGTTCTCTGTGCTTGGGAAAGACAGCTTGGAATTATAATAAAGAACCAGAATAGCCTCAGAGTGGGAAAGAACAAAGGTATGAAAGAGGAGAGAGTTTTAAAAGAAAGATGAAACTGACCCTTCAAATAAGAAAAAAATGTACAGGAGAGGTGAAATACCATGGAGATTTACAAAATCATGAGAGTATAGAAGAGGTGAATAGGGAGTGATTGCTCACTGTTCCTGCCATTGCCAGTTCTGAGAGGTGCCCAATGCCATTATTCAAGCAGCAGCTCTAAAGTGTAAAATAATACACCTCTTCCCCCTTTTGAGAGAAGTTAGTCATTTAAACTTATGGCTTCTAGGGGTAGGGAGGCCAAGAGAGTAAGGTAAGAAATTTAAGAATCCAGTGTCCAACAGTGGCTATAAAAATTTCCCTAAAAAAGTGATTGTCAGATGCTGGTATGGTGTTGTCATCTTTCTTCTGACACATACTGAGCATCACACTTATTACACTCCTTCCTTGAACACTTGTGAACAGCTTGTTGTTGGAGGTCAGGTAATGGTGAGCAGACCTTTGCTCTAATGTATAAGGGCTTCTGCATTTATTTTAACACTATTTTAAAATCTTGACTTTCTGAACAACAAATGCAATGCAAAGCAATTTCTTGCTTAATCAGGGGAGCTTTCAGAGTTATAATTGATGGGAAATGGTTGCTGAAGTCCACTGTTTGAAGGAAAGTAAGGCCTAGTCTTCAGCAGGCATGGATCTGATCTTTTTGTCTCTCTGCTGGTATCTTGTTCCGTAAGTGCCTTGAATTCCCTCAATTGCACATGCAGCAGAACCTCTGGGACAAAACGGAGCACAAGCTGAAATTAAAGCTCTGCAAGTTGCCTGGCAAAGGTAGGGACCTTCCTTACTGAGGTAGAATGGTTAGACCTGGCAGCGCTGAGCATCTCTGATCCAGATTAAATTTATTCAGAGCGAGCCTGAACCGTGCTGTTTATGATAGAGCAGCTCACTGGGATCAGCATCTAAGTGCATCAGCTTTCAGAAGGTGCTGCAGTGTTAGGCATAGACACCAGCTGAACAAAACTTTCCAGAACCATGAGAGTGCTCTGTCATCTAAATGTCAGTTCAGTGCCCAGTGTCATTTGTGGCTTTATCCCTGTATGCTAAATAAAAATCTTTCTCTAATTCTCTTGCTTTAACCCTGTCTCAGGTTATATTGAAAGGAAAATCTCAAGGCTGTTACTTTTTTCTTTTTCTCAGTGATAACTCAGAATACATGAACAATAATCAATTCGACTGCATCCAAGCCTTATGTTTATTTTTATTTACAACTACGTTACTTCTCTTGTCTGTAGGTCCTGACTGGCTATAATACTTCCCTCCCTAGCTCCCCAAGGTCTTCCAAAATACCATGTAAATGCATAACACGGAAGCAATCAGATAGCTCTTGGAACTGTAGTAGGCAGGCATAATATATATATTGGGCTAGGCTAAATATCTGTATTTACATATTCATCTATGTTTTATCTGTATTTTTCTTCTGTATTGATGGATTTTCAGTGCTGGTACCCAAACCAGGTTTAACCTTTTTATGCCAGGAATCAAATTCTCCACGCTTGTGGGAAAATAAAACTGGAGATTCCCAAGTGTGAGCCTGCCTCCATGAATAGAGGCTTGTAAAGAGACTTGCAATACTTGTTTTGTCTTGGATCGTGGTGAAATTTTAAGAGTTGGCAAAGCTGATTGCTGGAAAAATTTTTTTAAAATCACCTCTGCCACTTCTGTCTTCAGTAGAATGGGTTCAGTGAACTTCAAAATAAACTCTGAAACATCAAGTGTTCTCTGCTTGTCAGAGACCTGTTTGCATCTGCTAATGTAAATCTGCTGTCCTTCTACCCTGCTGTATTTGTGAGAAATGGCTTTTCTCTATAGTATTTCGTGCGGCTCTTCCTGAACATCTGTAACAATCCTATGAATTCATCTGACTTTTTTTACTAGGGTGGGCAATTGCTAGTAGTCGTCAAAGATAACACTTACAGTGAAATAGTGTTCTCAGTGTTAAACCAGTAGAAAACTGTAGTGACATTGGGGATATCAAGGCTACCAACATAACCTGGATTTATCTTGGAATGAAGGAAAATCCACTTTTTGCTTATGAAGTCTGTTAATGCTGACTGCGGATATGGGAGTTTTTAACCATTTTATTACTTTTTGTAGACCATTGTCTGTATACAATTCACGAGTTTAGCTATTTCATATTGATTACTTTTTGAAAAATAAGTTTATATTAATAGCCTTCATTCAGGTAAAGTAATTTTTTTACACAATTTCTATAGTATTCTCCTGAATCCTGTGGTTTACTGTTGTAACATTTACAAAGTGTATTTTTCTGACCTTATATGCTAACTCAGGTTTTTGTCTAGAGGCCTATAGAATAAATGTTAAGCACAGGTTTATGCTAATATGCACATTAGTTTGCAAGCTAAATGTTAAGGTGATACTTCAAAAGGGAAAAGTAGAATCAAAGGAAATATGACAGAAAAACAGAACAAACACCTACACTGTAATACATCAGTTTTTTTTGTTTTGCCCAATTGTACTAAAGACAACCTTTAACATATAGACTGTACTATTCTTTGGCTTTGTTGAGAATGCTATTTTGTAGTATCTTTTCGTTTATTAGTCTTCTGATAATCATAATAAGATGATTACATTTCTTTATACTTCAGAACTAGGTAACTAAAGAGTGTTTTTTTAATGGGTGGATGACATGCAGGAAAAAATCCTTAAGTAATCATTATCATTAGGAAAATAGTTAAAATACATGTTTTTTTCTAAATAAGATTTGGTTTTGTATATAGTTTTGAAACACTTAAAATATGCTCTGTAAAGTACAGACAAACTTGTGTCCTTGATACTCATCTTGTATCTTTTTCAGATGTGAATGATACTTTTTTCAAATGGTCACTGAATAGAGAGAGACCTACAGTTGTAGGAAGAAGGTTTTGATTCCTTACTCTTAGAAAGTTTTTTGAGTTTTTAGTATTACAGCAGTATATAAACCGTAGCCTCTCTTATTAAAAATGTTCTTTTTCTGTCTGAAGAATTTTTAGAAGCCAGAAGTTGATCAGATAATAGCTGATGGACCTTGCAGTTAGTTCAGTGTCACTGTTTAGGTTGGGATTTTTTTTTTTTGGAGCTTCTTTCTGTGCCATATGGAAGTCGTGTTCACCCATTCCCTCTGAAGTTAGGCGCTTGTTAACATCTAATGCACCCTTACAGAGCAGAAGGATCAAGTTTGTACACCCCGTTGCTGTGGCTGGTGAAAAATAGGTTTCCCATTGTCACACAATGGCCTTATAGCTATTATATATAACTGAATATGTCAACACAGTAACCAAAAAAGGGATGTTTGTGTTCCCTGGCATCATTCTGGTCATTAAGAGCAGATGCCAGTATGTGCATTTGTCCCCATGTCCATCTCTTCTTCCTTAGTTTCTCCTTTACTGTTGCTGCTAAAAGCTCCTCAGGATTCCTCAGAGCCTGGAATACACCCAGCATCCCTGACCTCCAGGGAGAAATCTGACCCTAAGTATTTCATGTGCAGTATATAAAATGTGTAACATCTATACAAATACTTACACCCTTGAAAAAGGCAAGGAAGAGCAAAATTATCGTGTCTGACCAAGTTAAATCCGTGCTGAGGATTGTTCTGCTTTAAATAAAATAGTTGCCACGTTTGAGATGGGCCTTTGTTAACAACCTAGAGCTGCTTGTCCTTATGTTATCAATGTCCTGTTTTCTTTCAAGAATTTCTTACTAGTGCATTGTTGTCATGGAAGGTATTCAGGCCTGTGGTTGAGAGTCAACATTTATTATCTTATTTTAGTAATGACATAAGAAAAAAAATAGCATTATATTTTACTAATGTGCTAAATTCTTGACTTATTTTAGGCCTAAATCTACAAAATGAATCATGCAGCAGATGTTGCTTTTTTAGTTACATGCAGTGGGAGTCAGGCTGAATGACTAGAAGAGGTAAAGAGGTAGGATTAAATACAGATTGTGCACATCTTTCTTCCTGCCCATCGAGCTATTCTTGTTTGTATGGTTGTAGGCCTATAAATTTGTAAGGGGATACTGTCCGAAGCTGTAGTGTTTAATAGAATATGATTACATTACAAGCTAGGAAGAAATAAAAAAGAATAAAGTAGAAGATTTAATCACGTTGCTGAAAGGTATAACTGAAAACTCGATGGATTTGTTTGTATTCTGCATTTTAAAACAGGCTGGCCTGTTTATACTGTGAGGAACCTTCAAATTAATTGAAATGTGAATATTCATTGGAAAGACATTGAGAAATGTCAGTACTTTCAGTAATTTGTGAACTGTCTACCCCTAGAATGTTGATTTCTATTGCAGAAAACGTACAAAACCTAATAAATATACTTTATATAATACACATTGATTCCAACTTTTTCCTCTTCAATCTTGTATGTATATATATATGTTGAATAATGATAATAATGCAGTTAATATAAACAGTGTATTTGTAAACAAACACAAAAATTGTGCAGATTTTAGAATTAGAACTGTTCAGGCAGTAGATTTAAGCAAAAGTGTCCTTGAAGTATTTACCAAGGATTGTTACTGCTTGAAACTTTGCTTTACATTGCGTTCTTAAAGCCCATCATTCCCACCAGTGAAGTTAGTCATGAAAATAAAATTCTAAGGTGTTCACAGACACACTGAAGAGTCTGTGAGAAAAATACTTGGTCTGTATGAATATGTTTTTTTCATTTTCTATTGAGTAGTTTTGAGGTATTGAGATGGTTGCATCTATAACATTAGGAGCTGAATACAACTTTTAAGTGTTGCATACACAGGGATTGTACTCTATATGAGAGTATAGGGTAAATACAAGGCTATAGCTCTTACCAGTGCAGATGTGAGCAGCTGCTGTTTCATACAAGCAAATGAGCTGTTTCACACAGTATATGAAGCAAATAATATGCTACAAAACCCAGCCTTGCTACTCCGTAGTATTCACCGAATGGAAGTGAAATAGTCAACAGAGAGGTGTAATGGCAAGAATTAGCTGTCAGTATCTCACAGCACTTTAAATACAAGCAATATTTTACTACATAACATTTCTGTCTGTCTTTAAAGCTCCTTTGTAGCTATGTGACTGGACATTTTGCTGATTCACACAAGATCTGATTTTACTTTTTATTTTAATCCTCTGATTCTTGTATCGTCAGCTATTATCCCAGGATGTTTTGACCTGCATCCAATTTGTGCAAGTTCTTCTACTCAAAAGAATAAAGCAGGCTAAAGAAAGGGCTTGTACATTGAGGAATTTGTGACACAAGTGGAGATTTGCTTCTGTACTGAGAGAACTTGAAAGGAGGAAGGGGAACCAAACCCTCTGTGTTTCAATGCCATGTACCAGTTAGCTGGTATAAATAAGCCAGGAGCAGAAATTATTCCTCTGAAAGGGTTGTCAAGCACTGGAACAGGCTGTCTGCGGAAGCGGTTAGAATCCCTATCCCTAGATGTGTTTAAAAGCTGTGTAGATGTGGTGCTGAGGGACATGGTTTAACAGTGGACTTGGTAGAATTAGGTTAATGGTTAGACACAATCTTAAGGGTCTTCTCCAACTTAAACTATTCTACAATTCTATGAAATAAATGCATATTAAAAGTATTTGGTATACCACTATGAACTGCAATATTTCTGGGGTTTCCGTAGGGTTTCTTTTTCCCAGGGTATATAATCTGTAGTTGTAACCTACCTCCATGTTCTCTACTGTTTTTATAACATAAAATTGTAGTAGCTTTATATTCTGTAGTGTATTTAATTCCGTCTGGGACAACTGAAAATGACTTGAAAAGAATTTTCTTCTAGCGAGCTTCTTGGCAATTTGAAATGTTATGTCTGTGTAAAGCTTCTAAAGGTTTCTTTGAGCGTGTTTTTGAGCGTTAACCTAAAATCAGGAGGAAAAAGTTCTGTGTTTTAGCAGTTATAAGAAAACAATGGTGGAATTCACCTAATTTAGGAAAAGGGTTGAGAACTTTAGTTGTACACCTTTACAACACAGTCTTTCTACTTTATGGTATGTTTACGAATACAGTAATCTTGTAATAATCCTATGTAAGAATCGCTCCTTTTCTTAATTTCTGTGGGAATACTGAGGATTTTGTACTATGAGGTTTCCTAAACCTCGTAGTTAAAAGATGTCTTAATAAACAAAATGTTATTTCAAAACTGGCTTGACATGCAGATTAGTATTGTAACTTCTGGGGTTTTTTCTTTGGAAATCTCTGAGTATCCCAGTCTTTTCCGCTGAAAAGTGTCTAGTGTTTCCCTGTCTGTTTAGGACTTTTTTATCGGAAAGATGCAACTTTTTCAAAGCAGTTTTAATTACCAAATATGATTTTTTCTTTAAGATCTTGTTGATTTTGAAATGAATTATTTTAGTTTTCTTAATGGCATTGGTATGCTAGAGAAGATTTATATTTACATATTTACGCTTGTGGCAAATGCTAGGATGGATGGCACACTCTGAAACAGGGTTACAAAACTATATTCTTGAGCCAAATGTGATTATATTTATTTGTAAAAATGAAATCTATTGAATATTTACAAGCAGAGGGAGAATGGAGACTGAAGAACAGCACAGCAAATTTGTAAAGGATTTTAGTGGTTGATTCCAATTACAACTTCCTAATAAGTATACTTTATATTGTCAATATATGTAAATGAATCAGATTGATTTGCATAACTAAAAATATATGGTTTATTTCATGAATTGTTTTGGCTCCCTGTAAATAAACTTCATTATGTGTATTTCTGCAAAATAGGGACATATTAAAGCAAAACTGTCTTTTTGGATCCACTAATTGTTTTAAGTGCCACCAGGCATAGTAGAAAAAAAGAGTATCTTTTACTCACAGGCAGATGATTAGGAAGGGTTGGCTTGTCCTACTTCTAGACTTAAGGAATGCTCTGTCTTACGTGCCGCGTGAGAATGACTTTCATTGTAAGTGACCCTTCTGTGGTGGATCTGGTGAGTGGAAAGAACAAGTAACTTTTTGTTAAAACTCTCAAAGATGGAGAAGTACAGAAATAAACTGTGTTACTGCAGCATTGTGCTGTTGCTTCTCAGATACAAATTAGCGTATTTGGGTTTTTTCCTTTAACATCATTTTTCTCTATCTAAAAGATGAGGGGAGAATACCTCAGATTTATCGAAGTGCCTGGTTTTTACATGTTATTGAAGGAAGTTATTGTTCCAGTAATAGGCAACTTAGAGTATCTCTGAATCAAAGGAGTTCCTCAAGGAGCTTTGAGAGAAAATGTGGAAGATCATGGTGTGTGGGACTGAGGAAAATTACCTGAAATGTAGTGAGAAGATAAGCTTTCTTCTCTGAGGGTGCTTCAGTACAAAAAGAAATGTCAGATTTCCTAGAAGCCACTAAGTAAATCTCCTAGTGCTTATGTGCAGATGATTTATTATATCCCCTATTACTGAATCTTCTAAGTATGGTGAAACAAGTGAAATTTTGGAGGGAGAGAGGAAAGGAGCAAGATACAACCAGACTCTGCCACCTCTTATTGCTTTTGAGTGTCATGGGACTCATGGCAATAGACCTTAGTGTTACAGTTAATGAAATACATATAATGGAGTTTTAAAAGGGTAATTTTTTTTTTAAGGTGTGATTATCTTGTTCCTTTCACTTCAAGAGCACTACCTTCAAGTGGAGAAGCTCATCAAATTGTTTTTAAACAATTGAATCCCCTATTTAAATTCCAGAGAAATCCTTTGGTTTAATGAATGTAAAACTAAGGAACTATGGATGTATATTTCTTTTTGTTAAGAAGTTCATTGTGTGTTTAGTTTGTCTACAGAAGTGTGATATTTGCTAATATGTTAAATATCATACTGTTGAAGTTTTTCCTGGGAGTTGTATGTATTGAAGTTTGTTTCTTTTCATTGCTTCTTTCGTCACATGAATGGATTGATTGGTACGTACTTTTTCCATTTCAACTGAAGTTGGTTTTCCAATCAGATTTGAGGATACTGAGCGTCTCTCTGGCTTAGCAGTGATTTAGGTTGGTTCATATCATGGTTTTGGATGGGACAGAGTTAATATTCTTCCTAGTAGTTGGTATAGTGTTGTGTTTGGGATTTAGTAAGTTACAGTAATGATAGCTTACTCTGTATTTTGCTTGGAGGAAAAAAATTGCAAATAATTAATACAGAGCATATATTCAGCTCCAGAAGTGCAGTGTTTTTCAGTAATAGCACTGACAGATGAAGTAATTCTTGTGTATAGGGTATTAGCGCAGGTTGAAGCTTCTTATTTTCACAGATGGCTACAATATTGCTGAAATCTTTCCGATAATTATTCATGCATAAATTTGTTAAGGATATGTCAGGGAGGACAGTTGTTTTTTTTACTGTTTATGTATTTGTGCTCCATTGTTACAAACAACAGAGAATATATGGTTATGATAGGGAAGCATTTTGCAGTGGAAAAATTCAATTTCCTTGGTATATCTTTGCTTGGTATATACATTCTGTGATTTATAACAAATAGCATGACAAGTATAGCTACTGGCTGGACTGCTGTTTAAAAAAATCACAGCTCATTAATCAATATTCATTTTTCATATAAAAGCATTATTATTTTTAGGCATCTAAAGGCCATGAATACCCAAGAGTCAACACATATTATTAAAACTGTTGAATATCACCCTCATTCATTTGTTTCAGTTTAAAGGCTGACAAAAAATTCCACTGGAATAACTGGATGAGAATTCAGTGTGCCTGTTTGCAACAGCACAGCACCCTAATAATCAAGTGCAAGGCTATGTAATAGAAATGAATGAAGTGTAAAATAAAATAATAGATGAACATGACAAGCTAAATGCTTTCTGCAATGCAGTATTCTTGGATGTGAGTGCATCATAAAGTTACCTTCATGTTTGCTAATTTCACAAAGATATTTTTGACTTATCTACCTGTTTGAACAATACTTTGTTGTTTGTCTGGTTCAGCAGATCTCTGGATCTGAAGTTCAGGGATAGTAGCCATGGTAGCTGCCATGGAACAGGTCTCACTGCAAATATGCAGTAATTCAGGACTAAATATTTTGTGCTTTATGTCTTAATGTATTTGCTATATAATTTGCAGTGTATTTACACAGTTTCAACAGAGGCATAAAATCACTCTGAAATTGCAACTTGTTTATTTGAAGTTCTCCAGAAGTGCAGCACATCTTCTCTGCAGTGGGCCACATTCAAGGAGGAGCTTAAGGCTTCCAAAACCACAAAAACACAGTAGGCTAAGAAATAACGAAAGAAATGCTGTGTAAGTTGGAAAATATCCACAACTCTAACTTTCCTAGCATTGAGGTCACTGTTCTCTCTTTACACCCAGTTAAATTCTGGTCAGCCTGCACAATTAGCCTACAATTAAGGAAATGAGGCGATCTTAATAAGCGAACAGAGCACACGCCTTGAAGCTCTTCCCACCTCGCTTGTGCTGCTCCTTCCAGGGCAGGCAGTCAGCGGTGGCACTGGAACCGCCGCTTCCAGTTGAAAATTTTGTGCTTCCAAACATTTGCAGTCCCAGAACAGCACGGAACGTAGCACGCCTGGCACTTACAGGGTTGTGTTTTGCCTTTTGTGGCAGTACTGCATGTCTGCCCATTACAGACAGACAAGAGAACTGCCAAAGCAGTAGACGTGCGATCTGGAAGCTGCAGGAGGCAACGAGGAGATTTTGGAAGTTTCCCGTACTTTGTGCTGAAGATCCTCTGTGAATGAACAACGGTTCGGGTCAATTTTGATGAGAACTTAATTTGTTTGCCATCCACCGTGGCTTTCTCATGCCTCTCCCCTGTCTCTTTGCCCTCTGAGGTCTGTTGGTTGTGCAGCACTGTGCCTGGGCCTGAGATAGTGGGGATTCCTTTCCTAATAGCCACAGGTGGCCATCTTATAAGCCTGAGATTTGATTACCCATATCATTGGCTTAGCTTGCATAGCTACAAATGCTATTAAAGGTAATAAAATTATCCAACCCTTACATCACTGTGCTGTGGGCAAAGGATATTGTTCTCAGCAATCACCATTTACGTCTAACCATTTAACACTGGTGAAGCTACGCTAATGGCTTTCTATGACATTTTTGAAAGGACAGCCATTAGATGAAATGAGCAGATATCTACCTAGCAGAATGTAACATTCAAATATTTATGAAGAAATGGAATTACCAAGTTTGTCATCAATGACATTGGTAAACAAAGCTGTTTGGGGCTTAGTTGCAGAAACAGATCTCTTGCTCTTTCTTTTCCCAGCATAATAATTGACTGCTGTGGACTGAAACTGGAGCTGATGTTGTGACTGGGTCTGAGGGGCGATACAGTTTGTGAGGAATGGAATTAGAAATAGGTAGATGGGTAAGAAAGTTAGGCATTTCACTGCTTTAATTACAAGGAGTATGAAGGCAGAAGAAGGCTTTATGATCTGTTTTATGGACCATTCATATTGGCCCTGGGATATGTGATGATTCTGCTGGGGGTGCACGTCAGCCACTGGGGAGGGGTACAGCAGTGATCCCATCATCTCTTTGCCTGGAGTCGAGCATGACCTGTTCTCTGCTTTTGCTTGCTCCCTTGGAATAAAAATTGTTTTCTACCATTTTTTTGGTTTAATTTCCAAAGGACATAATGTCCACGCCATTGCCTTTTAAGTGATACTTCTCTTCTTCCTCCCTAACTAAACAAGGTAAACACACTCTGTTAAATCGTAATATGTATGTGATGCAGAGCGTTCATTCTGTTTATTCCCTGCTCTCTGCAAAACTGTCATCCTGTGTATGCTTGTGAAATACTGAGCCTTGTATATTATAGAATAATATTTTAGATCAACAAATGTTTGCTATTGTATATTAGCACAGATAATTGAAATATTTAAGAGTAAGTGGCATAAATAGCAGTCTTTGACTTTACATAAATCTGATTTTATTTGTGTTAAGCAGTCAGGATTGTGGTTTGATTTGGAGTCTTATCATGCAAACTTTTTTCATTTGATTTCAACAACAATAACCTCTCAGTCATCCTTAAATCCTTAAGGTTGGTCATCCTGCGAGTCTCAGTGTGTACTCATAGAAACCATAGTTAATGCTGAAAGTTTTCAGAAAGGGCTTTTTAAGTGTTAGTGAAGTAAGTGAGGAAAAAAATGTCACCATATCAATTTGTAGCTTTAAAAATACTTAAAACATGTGAATATGAATCTCTAAAGTGTGGCTCTTGACACGACTCCAAAGTATATATGATAATGTAATTGGAAGGTCAAAGAGAAGATCTGATCTTGTAAATACTTAAAATAATAATATTTGCTCAGGAATGACTCTTTTTAGGTGAGCAGGGATGGACATTTCGTTAAGTATTGCTCATGGGGATAAGCAGTGCAGGATTAGACCTGCAGTGCTGTGTAATGACTGGGGACTCTATAACTCTGATAAATATTTTTAATCTGTTTTCCCTGATGATCTGGTTAGCTCCCAAAACAACTGGGATGGAAATCAATCCAATTCCAAAAGACAATGCAAATTTGCTTCAATTACAAGGTACCATAGCATTAGTCTTGGTTGTAGTATCGGGTTGAACATTGCATGCTGTTGAAAAGCAACAGATTCATGATCCATGGGAAATGATTCCACCCCACCGGCTGTTTTAATGTGGAACTTTACTGGCAATAAAATATAAATCTACTATCTACAAGTCTGCTCAGTTTTATATCTATTTTTCTAACAACTTGAGTCTTCCTGTTGAGGATTTAATTCATTTCTGATGTTCAAATCTTGGCATTTTAATTTGAGCTTGCTCTACGCCCAAATGGCTGAAAGAGTGTGCTATCTTCTACTATGTTCAGTCTATGAATCTGACTTGTTCAACAGCTTTGGTCATGTTGGAAGGCAACAAGAATAAGGAAAATGTGAAGGGGAATTTTTTATTTCTCCTGAAGTCTTGGGATTAAGGGAAAAGCAGGATTACTTGTTCAGTATCCAAATGATAGGTTTGTGTTTGCTAAATCCTAATAAAAGCTGTCAAAAGTCATATGTTGCTCCAACTGTAAAATAAAAAGAAACATTGCAAGATTTTATAGGCTTTGTCCTCAGGTAAGCTATGAGTCTGGATTTTGTTTTCACTTGTGTGGATACAATATCACAGAAACTGTCTTTACAACTGGAGCTGTAAAATGGCTGTGAATGATCAGATTTATATAAACTTGGTGGAACAAACTATGGGGTTCTTAGGAAAAGCAATGATCAAACCTTCTCCCCTTAACATGGTCGCACAATCTTTATCTTGGCTGAGGTAAAACATCTGGGGGCTAATAATTTAGATGTGTAAAGGTCTGGTTTCACAGTTGTGCATGTGGCATTTGGTTATTTGGTTAACGTCAGTGCAGAAATCTTTTAGGTTTTAATTGCTGTGCTGAAGTTATATGTACATTCAGAGGGTTGCACTGTTTCACAACTTCTAACGTGCTTAGTGAGCGGAGTCACAACATCTGAAACTTTATGCTGTTGACTCATTTATACAATCTTCAGAGAGAACAGGAGTTTTCTGTATACAGGCACTTAGTAAACTTGTCCAATAATGCTTCATGTATGTGCTGGCTTATAGTTCGGTTTTGCTTCTTTCTGCATGAGTGCAGCCACAGTAGAGCAGCTCCAGTCATTGCTCTGTGATAGAGCATCAATACCTTGACTAACAGTGTGGTCCTCTTCTGCTGCATACAGCAACATGAGATGCAGTCTGGGCATTTGAATTCTGCGTGCAAAGATTACTGAATGTATCTAGCTCTTAATTTAAAAAAAAAAAACTTTTTCTACTTTTCAGCAAGTTTGGGCCTGTTCCCCATAATACCAATTCTTTCCCCAGTTTTAAGATAATTTAAAACACAACAAGAAAAGATTAGAGGAAATATATCACTGGCTGTGGCGTATTTTATATATGCTGCAAGCCAGTAACTTGCGATATGTGCATATATATAAAATAGATTTGGGGATGAGGGGAGGAACGTATTGCAGTGCTGGCTTGTGCTGATTGCCTCTGAGTTGTCATGATGCTGGATCTCAAGCCATTGAGTTTGTGCCATAACTTTTGGCTAAGTGCAGTGTCATCATCGCTCCTTTGATGTGAGATCAGAAGAACTTACAATATATCTGAAAACCGTGGAAAATGAAAATAGCTGTTTGGGATGGTTTGTTTGGCATCATTTACTCATAACTTCGTCCATTACTAATATTATGGCTATCAGAACTTCTAATGATTAAATCTCCCTTCTCCTGCAGATGAAATACGATGAGTGTTTTCATTTCAAACAGTGCAAATGGCCATCTGGCTGAATTAAACATTTTCATTATAGTGATAGTCAACATTTCAACATGTTTATTACTGCTTTTTATTTCACTGATCAGCTGATGAATTAAAACTATTGCACTCTTTCAGTATGAGTCTCAGGCATGGAATTAGAGCATAGTAATTAGACAGCTCCTTGTACTAGCTGTGTGTCTAGATCACATGCTGGCATCCTCGGAGATTTAAAAGGTCGCTAACTTTGGTTATGTGTTTTCATTGCATTTGAATGGCACAGTTGTTTCTTGCATAAATACATCAGGTAGTATATTATATACCTTAACCCTAAGCTTGAAAAATATGCTCAGTACAAATTCCTTAATCAACAGCATCTAACTCCTTGTTCAAGTGTCTTAATTTTGCTGAGATCAGATTGCCTTTGCACCCTTCTACACTGGTGTGCACTGGAAGCATAGCGCAAGTAGCTTTGTATGGAAGGTAACAGCAGCAAAAACGTGTGTGGAGAGAAAGGGAATGTGCTTGTTAATTTGTTTTCTTCTTTTTCTTTCCCAGATCTCTGAGAGTTACATGGAGTTATTTTTTTTTCTCCCAAAGTGTTTGAACATACTGATTTAAGGTATCCAAGAACTCACTTTTTGGTACTAGTGTGAATTCATTTCTAGGCTTGTACTCACTGGGCCACAAAAGAGAGCTTTCCAAGCTGCAGCTACTAGGGGTCTTAGATCAAGTGGGAACCTTGGAGGAAAGAAAATAGAAAAATTGGACAAAAGCAGTGTTCAAGAGGTTCAGGAGTCACTGTACACACTCCAGCAGGTCTAGGAAAAACACGATTAGGGATCAGCCTGGCTATAGTTGAAGTAGCAGTAAAGCTAGAAAGGATGACTTTTTTCTTGTTATTCTAGTGTAATTCATATTAGGATCTACCTGAAATAATAATCCAGACAGTATTCAGGTATTTTAAGTGATGTGTGAAAAGTGTTTAAAGATACCTTGGATGTAGAGCTGCTTGCTCCCAGTTTCTTCTGAAGTCCTCCAAGTATGAGTACTCTGCCAGAAATGAGAACTCAGAAAACAGTGCTGCTCTGTTTAAAAGTGTGATGTGTTCAAATAAGCATCTTTTTTTTTTTAAGGCTCCATACTTCTAAGCTCTTAATGATTATTGAATCATTAGTTTAATGTATCCCAAGGGTCTTGTTGTAGAAAACTACAGAAAAAATACCCGCTTCCCACAACTTTAATGGTTTGGTAAGTAGTACCTTTCTTGCAAAAACTTGTGTAAATGTGTCCTAACTGCACTTGTTATGAATTGTTTCATTGTTAGAATTAATGGTATCTTAATCTAGAAGATGTCATGTAGGGGAAAGTAAAGGCCATTAGTCAGTTTGTGGCGTTTCACTTGAATTCTGTAGTTTTCTAGGGGGCGTTTAATTTCTTCTTTGCTCTCTATTTAAATATTACCATTTCGGGCGTAACTTTTACCTCTTAAAGTAAACCTTAGCTATCTACAATCTTGCTGCTTGTTTTAAAGAGTGGTTATTTGCAGATTGCATAGATCTAAGGAACGTGAAGCTTCAGGCAGGTCTGATGATCAGAGTTAAATATATTGGCACTTGAGGGGATAATAATCTACTAGAGTTACCAGTCTTGAAATGAATGAGTCCCCTCACATTTTAAAGTTATTTCATGTCCTTTGTGAATGTAGGCAAACACTTGGGCACCAAACCTCCTGCGCTTTCAAAGCTTACATTTGCATAGAAAAGGCAAGAGCATTGAGGGAGTTGAACACTTTGTTCTCATGTATGTGATGTCAGCAGAACAGCAAACTTTGTTCCAAATTTTATTTTCAGACTCTTCTTCTGTGAGGTTGTTAGAATCTTGGTTCAGGATTCAAGCATAGGTAACTTGAGAAAACCTGATAAAGAATGTTGGGTTACCTGGAGGATACTACTAAACTTTAGTTTAAATTTTAGTGAACTACACTAAAATCTGATGTGCAAATTATCTGATCTTTTCTTGGTATTATACAGTGGTTTGTACTTTAACAGTACCCTGTACGCAATCCCATAGATACATATACTTTTATAATTACTGTAAAAGGCTTGTGAAGTTGAATACTTTTTAAGAAATGCTACAATTAAGGTGTATCTGTAAAAGATAGCAGTTTTACATAGGTGAAGGCCTGTCACTGTATATAATTACAAAGCCTTGTTTATGGAATCTTCCACAAAGAAACCAGAATATCAAATGCCACTCAGTAGGCAGGTACTAATCTGGAAAGGTAAAATGACAAAGCATTATTATAATAAAAGCATTATAGTCTGCCATACTGTTCTGGACAGTTGTCCTACAGGAGAACTCAATAGTAAAAGGTGGATGTGATTGGTGCCTGTCTGTCCCTTCCAGAAATACGAGAAGGTTCTGTCTTCAAATTGCCTGCAAATGTAGAAAGATGCCAGGATATAAGGGGGGGGAGGGGGGGAGAAAAAAAAAAGACACAAGTGAACAAATGGACTGTGCTAGGTCTTGATAACCTCCCATCGTTCTTTTCCAGCCATTCCTGGCTTTCCTTTGGGAGCAAAAACTTCCACATAAAAGGTCAAGTTCTTTATCTGTTGAGATCAATGGTAGGCTGTCCACTTACTTCAGTAAACAGTGAATCATATCTCAGATTTCCACAGCTGGGAATGGTATAAAAATACAGCAATTCCTGTGGCTAAGCTTTCCCAGACTGTGAGAAACAGGGAACACCTTTGTAAAAGCATCACTCTGTGGCAAAAAAAAAAGTAATTGGAGGAAAGCAGACCAGAAGAGAGAATGAAGTTTCTTGGGGAATAGTTACTATTTACTTGGAGCAGACATGAAGACATCCGGAGTTAATTCTGGTTGGTCGATAACAGGAAAGAACAGTCTTGACATGAAGGCTACAGGCTGTGCTCTACATAGGAAGAACATGTTTCTCACAAATCAAACTTGCTCGTTGACCTGTTGCTGCTAATGAAACATAGGAGTGCTTTGTTGTAGGAATATGCCATAATTTCTGTCCTTTCTGGTTGCAGAAAACTGGGTAGTATTTCACCCTGGCCCTTAATCCTGGGTCTGGTATGATGAGAAGGACTGCAGGGAGGTACAGAACAGTTCTGAGGTAGGGAAATGTCTGCTCTGATTTAGAGCAAAATGGAATGTGAATGTGCCCAGTCTTCCACTGAACACTGACGTTTATATTCCTCAATACTGAGATTTATTTTTCACTCATATAAATATTAGTCTGCAGCTTAGCCACAGTCATTATTCAACTCTTGAATCAAGAGTTTTTAAATGGCCAAAAAAGAAACTCATACTGCTTCTTAAAACA
>JAVSBS010002040.1:0-42226 GCA_033124195.1 Coracias cyanogaster | reverse complement strand
GCTCGTGGACCGGGCCCCGGAGCGGGCGGCCACCGAGATCGCGGAGGTCCAGGTGCTGGCCAGACAGGCGCTTCAGCAGGTGCGGTCCGCCGTCAGCCAGGCGATGTTCTTCGCCTCGACCGAGGGGCTGAAGGCCTGATCTTTTTGGGTATTTGAGCAACGAAGAAGGCGCCGCCGTTTTGGGCTGGCGCCTTTTTTCTATTCTTGTTTCCCTTTTCCAGTTTCACTGTGCAAGCATTCCTGCAGGTCCAAGCTAAAATGAACAGATAAAGTCTTGGCATGTGCAAAGAAAACATTTGATAAGATTCTGGATGCCAAAATATACATGAAGTTCTTTCCCTAGTGCGGAGAGTTAGGAAGGACCGGAGTAACCCTGAGGTATTAACATTTTCTTTTATGTCCTCTTCCATTTCATAGTGTTTGCTATTACTTAAAGGGTCTCCTGGCATTCCAGTGGTCAGAAGGAGGCTAGAGGAACGTGAATGCTTTTTTCTTGCCTATTATACACGTATTTTTTTGCTGCTAGTTTTCACTCAAACACAGCTGCTTAGAAGGCACAGCAGAGTAAGATGCACAGTTTTTCCCAATTAAAACCTTGGACCAATTTCACTTCCTCTTCTGGGAGGCAAGTAACAATGATGGTGTTAAAAACCACGAGGCTGTGACATACCAGCAAAGACACCTACTTGGCTATAGAAATTTAAGGCCATAGAAACCCAAGGAAAACCCTATAAAACCCCCTTTCTCTGCTGACCTTCCCTCTTACATAAACTTTTTATTATGACACGGGTACAAAGTAAAACCACACCAAAGACAATGGCTTTTTCCATCTGCTTTTACCTCGCTTTCACTGACTTGAGCGGCTACACAAAGTGCAAACCAGCTCCACAGGGAGATGTCTGCCTGCTCTCCAGAGTGTGTGGCTGCCCCTCAGCCCCACAGAGCCAGGGAGGATGCAGCTGGGCTTCATTACCAGCCCCACCACTGGGGCCAAGTGACCCTGCTTCCTTTAACAAGCCTTTTAACATGAACTATAAAAGATGCCTGTCTTGCCCTGGGAGGAGGGAAGACAAGAGTAAGTTGTTGGAGGTAAGTTGGTTGGTCAGTCTGTGTTTGCTTTTATTTTAAGGTCTGTTTTTAGGAAAAAGGAGATTATTCTGATCTTGTAGGGCTTTGGTTTTGTTCTTTAGCTCTGCTGGGCAGAATTATATTTTCTTACTGTGTTACTGGAATTTCAGCCAGTTGTTTGTGAGTGATTTTTAAATATGGCCCTGTTAAAGAAAATATTTGCCTCTTCTTCCTTCCTTCTGCCTGAAAAGTGCATGTACTAACCTCACATGTAAGAGGCTTAATATAAACTATGGTGGCTTCTTTCTTTAGAAAACAAAGAAATGAAAGAATTCTGGAAGTCTTTCTCTACTCTCTGAGTAAACAATGAATAAGTACTTCATAGTGCAAATGTGTGTTGATAATATAATGGCAAAGCTGTTAAAAGGCTGATAGAGAGGAAATAATTAATTGCTGCTTTTGGGGTGTATTAATGCTGTTGATAGATATGCTGATTTTCATTACTTGTTTTGTCCACCCCTGCTATGCTTAGTTCAGGTGGAAGTTCAGACTTCTCTCATGTGACAGTAAGGGTAGGTTCAAGGCTTCTTAAGGCTGCAGGTATTCAGAAGCTTAATTGGTTTTGATCTGAATAGGAACTTACTTCTACCAATTTTGATCATAGGAAGGTCCAGCTGCTACAGTACACTTTTAAAAAACCTGTCCCAGGTACTCTAGATGCCAGGTAAGTGATGGCAGCTATGGAATTTGGCAGGGTGGTTTTGACAGGAGAGGTGACACGCTACTTGTGTCATGTTGCAAGTGAAATCTCCCAGGTATTAGTAATATGTAGTATAACACCTGCTAGAAGTAACCAGGCATGTGCTTAGTTGTTTTACTTTATTAAATGTGTATATGTAGCAACAGGCAGCTGAAATAACTGTAAATTTCTGCTCCACTGGCTCAGCTTAAATAAATGTTGACAGGATTATTAACTATTAATCTTATAATGCCTACTTTCCTAAAGAACCTGAATTCTCATTTTAATGGTGTCAAAATTCTTTTTCCAAGTCTAGCAAGCCTGGTAGTGAAGGGTTGGATGGACCATGTGTAAGATGGGAGTAGGACTGCTGCTTCTTTAAACCACAAATGGGAAATGCTGCTTTAGTTGCTTTGCTTCTAGAAGGAGAGGTAAGAAATTATTGTGCTTAAAGTAAAAATACAAGTATTTTGGATTGAGAGGGAGAAGATCAGAGAGTGGGGATTAGAAAATGACCTGATGTCTGGTTCTCAGTGGTTTAACTTAATTCCTTACACTTGTTTTGCTACCTGCCCTGTTCCACACTAGTGATTGCACAGTATTTCAGGTGAAACAAAGGTGTTTTGAGTAAAAACACCTTTACTGAAACTTTGCTAAAAAACAACAACAACAACAAAAAGGCAAAAAGGAAAAAAACCAAACCCACATACACACACACAAAAAAACAAGCAAAAAAACCCCACCACCTTTTAGGTTAAAACTGAAACTTTAGTTCTGTCAAGTAAAATACTTAATTCCTGCTCCCCCGATGTTTTTAAGTGTTAATGTTTACAGCAAGCTCATTTCTATCTGACTTCCCCACATCCCTGCCTCTTCAAGCTGCTGTTTCACAAATGTTGCATTTTCCTGTTACAGCTGTTTCTGGCTGTGTGATTTTTTTTTTTTTTTTAAACCTCTGTGTAGAGGAGAAGCTGGGCTTCTCACATCGTTTCCATATTAAACTTTTTTCCCCAGTAGCTCTGTGTATTGAGGAGACCCTTTCATTTGTTGTCTTTTGGTACTCTGCTCTAAGGATTTTAGAGTATTTTTAGAGTTTCAGTGAATCTGTGAAAGGCTACAATAGCAACTGGTAGAATCCAGAGATGGTTTAGTCTTCTGAATAAGTGTCTAGACTGGTTTATAAACTTGTGGTATTAATCCTGTTGGAGAAGCAAGTTCTTACTTCTTTTCATATGTTCATTGATTCCAAAGCCTACTTTGGAAAAGTGTTTTTATTGTTCCTCTGAAGCCCACATAACTGGTTATAATAATCATAACCCTCAGCTTGCCTGGACAACCAGCGCTGGTACCAGGGTGTGGGGGATGTACTTGGCCCCTCTTTTTTTTTTTTAAGCCATTTATTTTAAAGATAAATGTTTATAAATGCAAATTTAAGTGGCCCAATAGCACTGATAGGTTTTTGAATGCAGCTAGTTACTGTTTTCCAGCACAACTTGCTCTTTAATAGTAGGGGACTTATCTGTCTCATAATAGGCAGGAGCAAATAATGAATGTGTAGCAGGCATTCTGGTCCTGCAGCCACTGTGTACTTTGGAAAGTCCACTGATTTACAATTTGACTTCTGCATGCTGAAAAGCGTAAAGTTGAGGTACCTTTTGATGAACTGTTAGATAAATGTTTATTGTTCCCTTCAAAAAGACATCCTCTTCTCTGAAGACTTTACTTACTGATCTTATCTACTGTGAGGAAAACTGAAAAAGAACAGGTGGAAATGTTATTACTTGAATGCTTGCTGTTTATAGACACAAAATAGTATGCCTTTTAAAAAGGATGTTACATCTCAAAGCCAGATAACTTATCATCAGGGAGGGATGATGTTGGTGGGAGGGTGTTTCCTTTCAGGCAGTTACGCATGGACTGTATTCTGCAACTTGGTGGAATCAGGACTTGTTCATCCTCTATGTTCTGGGGATTTAACTAATTCTTTGAGGACACGAGGGTGAAGACCCTGCTGAGAGCAGGCAGGGCTTGCACGTAGGCTGTGGGCACTCCTGGTATTTTTCTTCCCACACAGCTATACATATGTTGGCTGCAATCTGGCCTCAGTATTATTGCTATGTTTATTCTTCTCAATTTCTCATCATATAATGGGGAAGTTGAATATAAACACATCTACTTCAAGTTGTTTTGCATAATGTTATAACTAGAAGCTGGAGGCAACTTGTCCCCCTTTGTCACTCTATACTGAGGCATTGTTTCTCCTCTTTGTTTTTCTTTTCCCATGTACTGTCCCTTTGTAGCCATTCTTTCACAGACCAAAAGTTTTATTTGGGGTTTTTTTTTATGTTTAACATGTTTAAAGTTAATGGGCAGGTACTCTAAGTTAATGCATAGATTGTGCTGTTCTAGAGAGTTGGTTTAGTTTGTCTTAAGAGAGGAGCAGCTGCAGGCTGCCTGCAGATGTTGACCGGATAGACAGTTGCTTGTGAGTGATTCCATTATGTTTCCTCAGATCCCTTTTTGAGTCATGTTGGGCAACTGCTCCTTACCTCTAATGGCTTCCTTATGTTCTTTCACCCGATCTTGTTCAAACACTGCAGCTGGCTGCTGGGGAGGACAGCACAGTGATTACGGCTGGTGCAACACGGTTTGCAGGCAGATTATGTGTGACAGAGTATAGACAATATAGTGATTCTGTTTCCTCTGTAATTGGTGACTGCTGAGCACTGGGTAGTTTGTCTCATACCTTCTCCAGAGGGTGGAGCAGATGTGAAGGACACAGAGAAAAGGCTGTGCCTGCTGCTTTAGTTTGAGCAGTAGGGTAAAGCAAGTTACAGCTGTTCCTGGATCCCATTTAGTCATAGGTTTCCTGTTGGTATCAACAAAGCCCCTTTTCTCACTGTGTTATGGAGATGCCTGATCACTTTCCTCTGGCCTTGCTGAAGTGGCGTTACAGTTGATTGTATAATAACTCGGTTTAGCACTCATGGCATGCTTTGCAGGAGGCTCTGCTGAGAGGTTTTGATCAGCAGCTCTTAGTTTGGCTCAAGTATGGGAGAAGTGGAGAAAGGCTGGAAAGTTATGAAATCCTTTTTACCAGAGCCTCATGCTGACTTTATATCCAAGTGTGAAGGAAGAGCTTCTGTGATCATTGCTGCTTCTGAGCTTAAATTGTGTCTTTGTGCATAGCTTGTGATGCTGTCACTCACTCCCTGAGGTACAGCTTCATAAAGCCAGTACTTACATGCTGCGTATAATAGGTAAGTATTTGTCATCATAATTAAATGAAATGCCAAAATACCTCTGTCATTAAAAAAAAAAAAAAACCAAACCCTAATCTGACCAAAGCTTTAAGGTGGGTCTGTCCAGACCTCTTCCCTCAATGAGCTTATGAGCTCAAACCTCTGAGCAAAGCCTACATCAGACAAACCTCTTACAACAGAGATGAGAGAGATAGAAAAGACAGACTAGACATGGGGAAGGGTTTATAAACGAATCTCCTGCTGCTTACTTTGTCCTCCCTTCCAGTCTTGGTTTCAGCTGGCTCTGTGGCTTTCAGGGTTGAAGCAGACCGTGCATTCACTCTGGTCCCTAGTGAGGGTTTTTTCCATTCACTGGGGCTTGCTTCTAGCTTCTCCTGCTGCTCTTGGCCATCTCCTGAGCCTGAACTGCATGCTATTGTCTCCTTGCTGTTTGCTTCTCCCCCTCCTTAAGCATATTCAGTAGCTCTCAAATGAAGTTACTTTGTCCTTTCCCCTGCAGAGGGGCCTGCTTGGCTCTGTTGCTCTCTTTAAAGGAAGCTAATGTAACAAGAGAAACAAATAAATTGAATACTGTCTGTCCTAGCCCCTAACAGAGACATTTTTCTGGAAAAAGAAGGGTATGTTGTGATAGATGTGAAATGTACAATATAAATATTTAGCTACTGCTAACTAATCTGTTAACATTTTCTGGCTGTCTTTTCAAAGTTGGTTGTGTGCTTCTTTACAATTTTTTTAATGTTCTTTTCAAATTTTAAAAGCAAGTTTTATGAGCTCTTATATAATGGAGGTGTACAGTTATCCACATCTCCAGTTTGTGCAAAGGTTAACTGGGAGCCCTCTTTGACTGCCTTGTACCTCAACTGGAATTTGTGCCTTTGATTCCCTAATTGCTGTTTTTTTTCTTGTCCAGGCTGCTTATGTCTGCTAGTTCAGCAGACATCCTCATAATGAAGAGTAGAGGTTCAGTGTTTTGTGTATTTTCTGCATGGGATGAATAATTATGCTCACATTTGGCACTGCTGTAGTAGACCACCTGTGTGAATAAGAGCATAGCCGTCTGCACACTGTAGATGCTTAGATCAGATGAAGAAGAAAGATCTGATGAGGAGTTCCTGAGAAGTATAACAAGTCTTCCACTGCTGAAGTAATGCAGCTCCCACACTACTCTGTGCAATGAATATGCTTGCTTTTATCCTTCTCCTGTCTAAAACTTCCTAATGAGTTCAGAGAATTTATGGCAGAAACATACCCATCTGTAACAAAACCACTAGTCTAATGAAAAGTTATACAAATCTATTACGTCTAAACAGTTCCATGACAACTAGAGGAACAGCAAGATACTTCACAATGCGATGACAAACAAGGATATTGGGGAGGAAGAACATACGTGAAAGAAACAATCATACAACAATAACAAGAATAGAGGCGCATTTTCATTAAATGAAAACATATTAAACAATGGCCTTTCTGACAAACCACAGAAATAGCAAACATGTGGCCTTTTTAATAATAATGGATTCATACTGGATTTTTGCACACATACCATCTGGAAGTTTTAATGCAGTCCAAATGTCCATCCCTTGGACAAGGCCTTGTGGGTATGTGCTCTTTGATGGCTGAATGAATAAGTGAAAGCTTGCAGGTTACTCAAACATGCAGAGAACCCATGTTCCTGACTATCCTTCTCCATTTCGATGTGAAACTTTCTCATTTGTTTTCTCCATCCTTGTCATTGCTTTCATGGAAGTGGAGTGAGGGGGAGAGGGAGGGACCAAATTGTTAGTAATCTGTCATAAAAGGTGTGTTTAGAGTCTACTAAAAATTACTTGTCTTTGAATTTAGTCCAAGCCAGCCATAGTTCCTACTGATACTGGGCTGCTATAGCACTTCTCAGTGTCATATCTTATTTGAAATGGATAAATGTCTCTATTTATATGACGATGGGGTTTGGGGTGCTTTGTCCCATTAGGCAGATGCTGTGAGCTGGAGAGGAGGGACAAAATATAATGTGGAAAGGTACCAAAATCGGTAGCTTTTCCTTCCTATACTTCCCAAAGCAGTAGATTTCTAATTAGTGTTTCAGATTTATTTTTTAGTATATTGAAGCCTTCTTAATTCTCACTTCTTGCTAATGGCTTTCATCAGTGGGATCTATTAGGTCAAATAACCACCTGGATCTTAAAGGGCTTATTATGTGGCTTTAATCTGTCATAATATTTATCAATAACAAATTTTCAAAAGCCAGCTGGAGCATTAGAGATTAACTGTGCTCAGCTAAGTGTAGATTATTACAAATTAAAATCCCTGCAATGGGTGAATGCCTTACCTATGCCTATTTAATGTTTGCTACCAAACTTTTGGATTGTTGCAGTTTTTTCTTGTGTCTTTTATCATAGTTCAATGTGTTTTTTAGGAACATTCCCCAACCTTCAAAATTTCATTAGAAAACAGTGGTTATGTCTACTGCCTGCAAATCTGGAAAGAAAAGCAGAAGGCATGAGATGAATTAAAATGTATGGTATATAACCCACTAACTCTTATCGCAGTTTGTAAACTACATGGAAGTAAAGCAGTGTCAGAAGCTACTACACAAATGATAAAATTCAGCAACTCCAGATTTAAAAAAAAAAAGAAATAGCTGTGTTCTAAGAAAGCATGAGAAGGGAAATGGAGACTCTGCTTCTGGTGTTCTTTGCTGGGGGCTCTGTGGGTACAGTCGTGTCTGTGCCTATGTGAGGAGTGGGTTGGGCAGGTTAAAAAATCCACTGCTTGGACAGGCAGGACTGCTGCATCAGCTGCACATTGAGTGCTCTGCATCCACTGAGCCTCCTTCTCTCCCACTTCTCCTTCAGGCTCCCTTCATGCTGTAAGAATAACCTCACTGAGGCACAGATCAGGCAAAACCATGTCAGCAGTGTCGTAGCCTGTGACTCTGCACAGGTTAATGCTTTTCATCCACATTAATGGAATACTGAAGTGTGTTCAGCATGCAGGTTGGCCACAGCTACATTATAGAACAAGGGCTAACTATGGCTACTTCTCCAGTGTAGACAGGGCTTCTTCTTTCAGCCTTTCTGTGATGAATTATTACAGTTTGGGCAGACTTTCATAAGTTTCAGAAAGGGCATGTTAGTGTCTCGTACCTCTTGAAAGACACTTCTAAATAAGATGCAGCTGCATTGTATTTTCAGCCCATTCCCTTGCTGTGTTATGAGAAAAGGTGACTAACTCATTTGTGGCAATACCAAGCAGTAATAACTTTAAATTTATGGGGCACCCAGTGTCTCAATGCCTTAGGGTGCCTGACAAGCTATAACTTAAAACATAACTCTAAAAAAAACCACTGTGATTTAACACAATAGAACTGAGGGAGAAACAGAAACCCTATTGTGTGATAAATAGAACAGCATCCCACAAACAATATCAAACCCAAGCTCTCTGCAGCCTGCCCCAGAGGGGTGCCATTGTTTCCTCTGAAATGTCAGAGAGGAGGACACACTTGAGCTAGGAGAAAGCATTTATATAGGCAGGCTTTGCATGTGGTAGAACAGACCCAGCTACAGCTTTAGACTGAGCTGTAGGGTTTGTTGGTCTTGTTAACCAAGGATGAATACTTCAGAGAGGAAGCAACATTGTGGCAGACATTTTTCAACTGTCTTTTTATAGCTTTGTCTTTCTATTGCTTTTCTTTGAAAAATGTCCTTTTCATAGTGCAACTTGTGCACAGGTTAATCATCAGATTAATCTTTGCATACGTTTTCCCCATTGCTCCCTCTACCAATTTCAGATAGTTACAGAACTCCTTGCTGGTTTTATTTGCTCTCAAAAACAACTTCTGCCCAAAGTGGGGGTTTAACCGGTTTGTATCAAGCTTTTGTATCAGCTTCTGTTCTGGGCAAAGAGTAAAAGTAGCTCCGAAGAAGGTGCCACATGAAACCCTTTCCCGTCAATGACTTCAGAGTTTCCAGACATCTCTGCTGCTGCTTCTTCTGTATCATCTTTTTCTAAGGTACATTAAGTAATTTTACAGTTGATCCTCACAGACTTTGATAACAATATTCAAAAATCATTTGAGCCAGAGTTGTATACTTGATGATTTTTTAATACTTCTTTTTTGAAGTCTAGTCTGACATCTTGTATAATACAGACTAGAAAATAAGACTACTACAGTTAAATGACTCTACTAAGTATTGTGAAATATTATTTTGTGTAATTTTATTTCTAATAACAAGTACTGTGTTTGTAGTTTTCTTATGTGATATTGTGACTATACTCAGAGCGTGTGGAGGTGTGCAATGAGGCAGTCTCTAGAGGCTGACATATAATTTCTGAAATGGTGCATTTCACAACCTCTTACCTACCTCATGACACCCCAGTTAAATAATGTTAACAAAAAAATCCAGTGTTCCAAGAAGTGCAGTGGCCATAAACTTGCACATTATGGCCTCAAAAAATTTTTCTCTAATGAACTGTTAAATTTTAGACAGTTGCAATCTAGAGATAAGTGTTTACAAAGACTAATAGAGGGCACAACTTAATTTTACAGAAGTTGATGCTATTCAGTGGGTGGTCATACATCAGAACAATTGTTATTGAAATCGGTTCTTCAGAATGTTATGACATGTTTTTTAAACATCACCAATACACAATCTCAATTTTTTTTTTAAAGATGTCTCTGCTTTGTTTATTTGAAGTTTTGCAAAACTACAGGCTATATGGCTCAATGTAAAGATCTAGTTAAGGATGTCCCTGCTCACTGCATTTAAGGGTCCTTTCCAATGCAAACCATTTTATGATTCTGTGATAGGTTGCTTTAAAAACAAAACAAATCCCATAAGCATATAGAGCACTTTCCAGCAGGTAACTTGCAACCCTGTTTGCCTCTGATCCTACATTTTCAGCTGACCTGATTTTGAATTGTGAGTGTTTAGGATAGAGTTGCTGAGTACCCATGGTGCCAGGTGAAATATAATGAGGATTACAGTTTTCAAATTGAAGCATTCAACAGAAAAACTATTTTCAAATATTCATCCTGCATGGTTTGATGAAAACAGAATTCCTGACAGATGTTGGTGGTTAGTTTTGTTAGTTCATTTGGGTTTTGTTAGGCTTAATTCATCCTAAACATAAGACATGGTACCCTTGATTATGCAGGTCCTTAAGCCATATAAAGCAGCTCATGACCATGGGTGTTGGTGAAGCTGATTCTGCTGAGGCCTGTAGGTAGAAAACTCTCATATTTGTTTTAAATTTTTTATATGCAGGACTTACTCCTGGCTTCTCTTTCAGAATACAACATGCATTTGGATGGAGTGAAGCAAGGATCCATAGAAGAATTCAAATCTGTCTTCTAGGTCTGTGTTAAAGCAGTAAGAACTTTCCATTCTTCCAGAGGAATTTGTTACAGCACTAAGAAAAGTAACTATTTCCTGGGGGAATGTGTTATCAACTGAGAAAGTGACTTTAGTGGAGGACAGGCAGGTAGGAGACTGAAAACCAAGGAAAGCACTAAGATGTGTTTAGGATAGTTCTTGCCCATTCTTAAGTTAGTAGCTCTCATTTTAGTGTGTGCTCTAAGGAAATCTTTTTTAAAGAGGTCACATAACACTTCAAAAAACTTAGAACAACACTTTTTCTATTTGGATTTAAACCTCCCCCGTATTGTTTGTCAAGAAAAAAAAAAATAAATCTTAAAATTGACTAGAAGATAGTCAATTGAGATAGATTCTGTATAGATTCTTTGCTATATTGATGCAATTTTCCTAAATGTTATCATAACCTTGCAATTTATAGGTAGCACATAATTACCAGAAATCTAATATAATTTAATATTAAACCCCCCACGGAATAACTAAGGAATGGTATAGGAATGCATTTCAGCTTGGGGTCAGAGCAGAGCTCAATACAAAACAATTCTACTTCACAGAAGTAATCATAGGACACAGTTTTTACTGTGCATAGGACTCAAAACCCCAAAGAAATTACATTCCATTTATGGGCTGAATGTCATATTGCCTCTTATGAGGTACACCTCAAATTAGAGTACACTGATTTCAGCTGTTTTAAAAATGACCAAAATGCACAGAAAATGTCCAACAGCCTTCTAAATAGTACTCCCAGATACTAGATTTCTGAAGTAAATGAGAATTTTCCTTGCATTTCAAATCTACTGCCTCTAATAGTTTTGGCCACCTGGGTTTTTGTCTAAAATCAAATCAAATATCATTGACAGCTGTGAATTCAACACTTCATAGAAAGTGGGGGAAATCAGGGTCTGCAAATACTGGATGCATGTGCTGGCCCTTGAAATGTCTCTTTGAATGCAAAGCCTACAAGATAGACTAGACTGAAGTGGTGCTGATAGTGAGACCCGTGGTGCATTGAGGAGGGTTAATAGAAAAAGAGCTTTTAATACTTTGAAAAGCTATAAGGGGGGAAGTATTTGGTGGCTAAAAGTTTAGGGTGTTTTTCCAGCAGAAAGGAACACTAGAAATGCCAAAATGAGGCAGGAATGAAGACAAAAGATGTGAGTGAAGAGGCTGGAAACGGGTCAGAACAGAGTAGTAGGTATGAAGGTTGTAGTGTTAAGCAGGTAATACTTGAACACGAGGTCTGGTCTAAGATGATTAAAACTATGTAAGCATTGCCTCTTTGGTGGACCCTGGAATTAGGCTTAAATCCCCCACTAAGGGAATGTAGATCTATTTCTGTTCCCACTTACTGTAGGCCTTAGAGCAAACTCCTCTGTGACCAGGTTTCCTGAGCAAGTGAATTAAATTGCTCCAGCTCACAGCTCAGGAAGAAACAAGTATTTAGTGTGGATAATCAGGAGGTTGAGGCCCTGCACTGGTGGTTCAGGCACAGCTAAACAATACTGAAATGTAGAAGGTGGGCATTCACTTGAATTGGACATTGGTTGAAAAGAGGGTACCTCAAGTGTTGTTTTTCTGAGAATGGGAGGAAGACAGTGAGGCCAAAGAGCATAATCATTACATGAAAGATGACCTGAGACAAGTCTCTGAGCAAAGGACAGGACAGATTTTTGAACATGTGCTTAGAGTGTCAAAAGGTATTTTCTGCAGCTGGCAGTTCTAAGAAATATCTTCTGTGTGTATGTAGCTCTTGTCCAAGGATTTGAAAGCATTCTGTGTAGCAGCTTTATGATACCCTATGAGTGGAGTGCTAAAGATTCATGGAGAAGTTAAAATATGAATATGCAACACCACATGGCAGACCTGAAAGGTAGAGGCCAGTAATGAGAGTTGTCATCCATCTGCTATAACAATACTAACAAACAACTGTAAGTTCATAGTACAGTAGTCAGCTGTCTTCCCATTACAGGAAAACCCAATGTGGTGTTCCAGCTTCCATGTCGTGTTTAGGAATGGTGGAAAAATACTTCACTGCATTAAAGCTCTTTCAAGGTTTTATAAAGAATTTGTGTGGTTGGACTGCCAAATATGATGAGCTAAATGATAGGCACAGAGCAGGTACTGAAAGGGAGACTGATTTCTATGCTTTTTCAACCAATAAAAATAGTTGCACAGAGTAGGAATCAAGTTGGTGACAAGGCTCGTGTTACATGAAGATTCCTCTCTAGATTAGGTTGCCAGTAGGGAAGGAAGTAGGTAAGTTTAAGACTTACTGCTCCCAGAAGGAGCATATGATCAGCTCAATGCAAGGCCTAATGAGAAATGGGGCCTGAGAAGGTATGACTTTTATGAAATGGGGCATGTGTGTGGATGGCTAGGATTGATGGAATGAGCTCACCAGGGACAAGCTGGATGTGGAAAGTAATTTTCTATTAATGGGGGGGGAGGGGAGAAGGGTGAGCTGATCCTAAAGGGGATGACAGGAAAAACAGCAGGTAAGATCAGTTTAGGAAGTCCCTCTTGAGTTGAAACGGGATATCCCTGAGCTGAGGAAGACACTTAGAATGTGTAAGGATGTGGCCCAGGAGTTAATTTGCTGCTGTGGTTCTGTCAGTTCCTGTCACTGAAGGAAATAATGGAGATGGCTTATACTAAATGCTTTAAAAAAAGTATTTTGCATTTTTATGTGAATTTCTGCATTTCCAAGATTCCCTAAGTTAATGTTTTATTGGTTTCTTTTGTATCAGAGCATAACATGTGAGTGCACCAGAGGTCACTCCATGGCAGTCTCCAACAGCAGGTGTCAAGGAGAATTATATCACTGGGTCAGGTAAGCATGGTGCTGTCCTTGGGTTCTTGTCTAGCCTTCAAGTATTTGAGGCATGGAGACTTTCTTAGCTGGAAACAGCTTCTATGAATGTAACATCTCTCAGCAGGCTTTTCTTACATCAGCTTCTTGAACAGCCCTTTGAACCTGAGCAAACTGCCAGAGCTGTGAAGGCTGGAGAGTTGTGGTTTTGTGTTTTTTTCCAGTTAAAGCTCACTGACCAACACAAGCAACAGGAGAGGGGTTAGAAAAAGCAACAACGTCAAATCAGAAATGGTAGAAAGCTGGGGCCTGAGGTACCTGTTGTATTTTGGAAAGCTACCTCAAAATTTGTGTCTGTGTACTGATACTTCATGTATCAGTCTGCTGTTGCTTTTTGTACATATCACTTTAAACTCATACCATCACAGGAAAGAGGACTAGAGACGAGCTCAGGAAGTAATTGTGCAGGGCTCTGTCAAGCACTGTCTGTGCCTGTGTCACTCTATATATTTGCCTCACCTGTTCTTGAGGATCTTGGTTGATGAAAGCCCCGTGACTTCACTAGGCAGTCTGTGCAAGTACTTAACCCATTTATAAAGTGTTTAGAAAGTCCAAATTCTGACTTGCTTCAATTTGTTTATTTATTCCTCTCATGTCCATAGTGGTCACGAAAGGAAATTCTTTTTTTCTAGTTTTCTTTACAGTAACTTACATATATTTCACTATTATTCTGTTCTCTGGATTAGACACTTGAATGTCTTCAGTCTTTCTTCTGGGGCCATATCTACAAGACTTTCGATAGATGTCTATGGTTATCATCTGGACTTTACTTCTCCTTTGTCTATAAAACTCGTAACTGCTATAGGAAGAAATTGGATATACTTGATTATTCTTAACAAAAATATGCTAGAACTTTTTCTGCTGTTCCACTTTTATCTAGAAATGTGATGCTTCAAAATGAATCCAGCTCTCCAGACGAGGCTGAACTAATACTAAAGATGATTTTATCTTGCAGTCTTTCATTCTGGTGTGCATAAATAAGACTATATATTACATTTTCACACCAGCATAACTTTTTCTCATGTTTAGCTTATGACCCACTATTGCTCCTAGTACTTTTTCTAAAGAGTTGCTATCTACGCAATTGTTCTCTCACTTTTGCTTATGTTTTGTAGCTATGAGACTTTTTCGCTATTGAACTGCAACCTGTTTTATCAATCACACCTTCAATTTGTCAAGATAAAAGTGTAAATACTACAGGGCAGAGCCTGTTATTGAGAAAGTGACTTGCTGCTACTCAGTATTTTTAACCATTTTCTACTAGCTCTTTACATAAGCAATATAGGAAAGACATCTAAAGTTGTCATGTGAGATAGTAGATTTTTGCTGCTACAGTCAAATTATGGACCTAAAAGAAGGACAATATACGGTGTGGATTAATTATGTGGTCATTACTTTCTACATTATTATGAAACCTGAATTACTAGCTTAGTCTGGTACTTATTCACTTAAAATTTTGTCTTAATTTTTTTAAAGCCCTAGTTGAAAACCCTCTGAAACAATAGGAGTAAACAGTTAATATGCAATCAGCTTGGGAATGGAAATGCAAACACATGTATGTAGTTTCATTTTTTTAAAGGGGAAGGAGAAAATTCTTAATTCTGAAATCCTGTAGCTAACTTCCTTGACTTCAAACATCTGAGAAAGAAACTTTGGCCGTAACTACTCTATACATGTAGGCAAAGAAAGAGACACAAGTTAAAAAATCTTACCATTTACTGCTTTGCACGGCCTTAAGTATTGCAAGACAAGGAGTCTGCATCAGTTTACAGAAAACCAAAAAAGCCAACTGTGCGTTGATTAGAAGAGCAATGTGGTAGGGAAACTTTTTTTTTTTCTTTTAAGTTGGAATGTTTAATGAATGAAAAATTTCTGAAAGAATCAGTCTAGGAAGAAACAACAAGCCACAAAAAAGAAAGCAGTCCTTGAATAGCTCCGAAAGGAATTTTCCTCAGCAACTTAAAGTGCATTAGCGAAAGAGTAACTTAAGTTTTTCAGATCACCAGAAAATACAGACAAAACAAACACTGTTAGAACTGGCAAAAAAACCCTGAGACACTGAGTAGATGGGGCTTATTGCCATATTTACAAAAGGCACAGTTAATTGTTTAGTAAAGTAGATTGTCTTACATATAAGAGATTGGGGTTTTTAGTTGGTAGTATAACATGGTTTAGGTTGATTCCATGTCAACACAATTTTTTCCAGGTACTTAGAGTCACTGTGCCTGGTGACTACTGGTAGCAAAGGTGCTATTGTCCCCAAAGCAAGGCAGACTTCAAAAGTATACATAGCTCTTACTAAGCCCTGCTAGTTAATTTGCTGCTTCTGTTTATAAATCTTTCATTTGAGAGTATTATACATCTTGGATTTGTTTTCAGAAACAGCAGAAGGGTCACTGTGTCTGCATGTGCTGGCATGTTGGGTGGACTAAAGCAATATGGTTTCGTATTCAGCTATCAGCATTGTATAGCATAGCTGCTTCTCTTGGCTTTACAGAAAGGCAGGATTTTCCCCCACATACATTAGTTTGTTTCTTTGGGGAAATGGAGTAGTAAATAAAAAAACCCTAGGCTGAACTCTATACAGTTGAGAAAATACAAACCCCTGAGAGGTCTGTATGCTATTCCTCTTCCCATCTTCCCCTCAGATGTTCTCGTTGGACAAGCTGAAACTTTTTCTTCCTGAAAATGTCAATACAAAATGAGAACGTGTAAAGCCCTTTTTTCATCCTGGTCCAGATTCTGCAGTGTAGAAGGTCTGGGAAGCCATTTGTAATGGAAAAAACAATGATTCCATATAAATTTTAACAACCTTTTACCTAGTAAGAGAAATGGGCTTGGCAAATTCCAGGGAAACATCTGACTGAAAGCTCTGCCTATCTGGTCAAAGCTGCACGTTATTTGCACGCTGGAAATGTGCAGATACAACATGGTCGGGGTTTTTTCATGTATAAGTGACTTGCAAATTGGGTGCAATCCAGGTAGGCCAAACATATTTTCTGAAGTGCTGCTCCTGATCTTACCAGGTTAAGAGGAAGTGGATGGAAAGGAGATATGTAGATCTAGGAAGGAAGTAGCTGCAAACTTGATGAATCTGCAGTGCACAGGTGTTTTGTGGAACACTGAATGCCCAAACTGGGAATAGGGAGCTGTTATCATGAGCAACACCCTTTCTCAGATCTGTCAGCTACTAGAATTAAATTCTGGTGTGGCTAAGGATGCTGCAAAAGCGAATATTCTAATACTTAAGGATGCAAGTAATTCTTAAAAGGATTAAAAGAAAAAAAAAAAATTGCCTCTGATTTCAGTCCAGCTGCCTGAGGGGCAGAAGGAGGGAGGAAAGAAATGTCAAGTCCCTGGAAAACCTTTGGGTATGATACTATACCATCTAAACAAGGGATTAGCTATGAAAAGCCATCCTTTCTTCTGGAGAACACATTTTTCCTTCTGAGCTGCTGGATACTTCAGTGGCTGGCATGTTTACATCTGGAATCTTGAAAACCATTTTTGTCTTAAATATTTTTGTTTCTTAGAATATGACATGTTAACTTATTAAGTAGTACCCTTAATTAGCTGTTCCTTGGGTGGAGGGAGCATCATATGTGCTTCTGGCATGGTGTTGCAACAAGTATTGTAACTCCAGACAAGCAACTCCTGTAATTATTTTGTTTGTCACCACATGCGGATTCCTGCCATGGAACTTGGGGCACAGCAGCTCCCATGACTACATGAGAACTTTCTTCTGAAAATACCTCTTTCCAAGACAGTTATGTAAATAGCTCCTGAAACCATTAGGCTTCAAATCTCAAGGCTGATGGATGTTCTTGTGCTTCTCCTTAGTGTTTCATGTAGTTCTAAACAAGCAACTACCAGAACAACGGGAAAAGTGGGTCAACACACTCAGCTTCTCTGTGCTAGATGGCAAACGAGTTACAGCTCAATGTTTGCTCTTTGAGAAGGGGCGAGATTTTTTTTCAGCTGTTTGGCATTGTGCAGGCTGTGGATATGCCCCAAGATAAGCCATAGAAAGCTTTATAGCTCCATATCAACCTGAGCATAACCAACTCAGTGTATGACCAAGCAAATAAGAGGGTCAAAAGCAGAACTGCATGAAAGCATGCTGTATGAAGAGTATCCTCTGTTAAGTCAGTTTGAAGTAGTTTGCAAAATAAAATGTATATGATATAGATTAAATAAACAATAAAGGTACCTTAAGAAGTAAGAACAAGAAGGAATTAAGAATATCAAATTTAGAAGATTAGCATTTCACAGTCTAAGTTGTATGTTATGCCTTATTTTTTGCCACTTGGGCTTCATTATTATTTATCTACTGTGTTATTTGGTTAAGGTTGCCATCAAAATGTGGGGATTTTTTTAATGCATTACTTCAGAAAAAATTTTACTTAAGGTATACTCCTCAGATCTTTTTATCCCCAACAATTCATCTGACTGGTTCAGTTGAAATGAATGCTCAAACTATCAAAGCATTTTTCATAAAAGAATTAGGCCAATAAAAATGGAACCCAGCTGTCCCTACATATTTGCTTTCATATTTTTTGCTATTTTGTAAATAGCAACTGTGTGGTAAGTTAAGAATGCAAAACAAAAAAGATGTTATGCTAATATCACTAGGAAACAAAACATTACAGCTGTATACATGAAACTTAAACTGTAATGAATCAGACAAAGCAGAAACCCTATAAATTATAGTTGCATCGGGGAAAGAATGATGAAACCACCTCTAAAACTTTTCCAAAAGCCTTGTGCTGGCATGGTACTACAAGCACCTTTAGCTTCAAGAGGGAATCAAAACCCCAAACCAAACACCCCCACCTCTTGAAGAGAAACAAACAAAAACCTCTATGGTTGAGGCTTCTTCTGTGACTAATGTTTGAAAAGTCCTTTATTCTACCTTTAAACTCCCTCATCGTGTTAATTGAAATGTTTTATGGATCTCCAACAGTAAATAGGCTCATGTACCTGCCAGTGTGCTTTTATGATTAGAATTAAGTGCATTATATGCAGAGGAACTGAAAACATGGATTGTGTTCACTTTCACATTTCCTTATAAACCCCATGTTCCCTCAAGAAGAGGAAAGGACCCACTGAGATTTCACAATGAACAGTAATACTTTTCCACTCTTTCCATATAATTTTGTACTGTCCCTTCAACACTTCTTTTTAATACTCTAGATTAATTCGACTTTGCAACACAAGGTTAAAACCTCTGTTTTTCATATACAGAATCTGTTCCATGCTGGATCCTCTTTACAGTACATTTTCCAAGACACTGGCTAAAGAGAAAATGGATATTTGAAATCTCGCAGGACCATACAGATTGCGTAGTCTTAATGATAGGAACTAATAACTTTATCTTGTGTACATATTGAAGCTACTTGCCTCCTATTTTTTCATTCTTTTCAACTGGCACCAATACAAAATTTTTCTAATATTTTGGTGGGAACTAGAAGCTCTTAATGCTTCTACTATTTATACATCTGTTAATGTATCTGGAAGAATACAAGGAGAAAGAGGTGTGTTGTTAGCAACCTGCTAAAGTGTAACTTCTTTCTCCCTGTTCAAACTAGATTGTGTGTGGTTTTAGAGTATTACGCCCCTGCTGCACACCTTGTAAGAATATATAGGATGCAACTCTTGAGGCAAACGATGTTATGTTTGGGTCCTTTTAGGGTTTCTAAATTTCTAGCATTCTGAGTTCCCTCAAAAACAATTTCCAGAAGTAAAGTATTAAGTTTTTTCAAAAGTGAATCTAAATCTTGATTTGCACATTCCTGCAATACAAAAACTATTCAGGATAAATCTGAGTGATGCCTGAGAAAACACAGTGCTCGTGGAAAGTGTTACATAGAGAGATGTTAGGATGAAGGTTGGACTTGATGATCCTGGTGGTCCTTTCCAACCATAATAATTCTATGACAGCATTGAAGTGTGTTTTTTCTGGTGAGAACTTCCCTGTTCTCCCAAGCAGTCCTATCTGTAAGTACCAGCAGGTACATATGAAATATGTATGTGAGAGGTCCAAGTTCTTAAGAACAACTCTGGAATTTTGTGACAAGGTGAAGCCCATCTGCCTCTGTTGGCCTTCAACTCCAACCCAACTGGAGTCGACTCATCTGTCCCGTTTGAGTCCCAGGCTGCCTGCTCCCATCTCTCCTTCTGCTTCAGGTAACACTGCTGCGGAAACCAGAGTGAAAAGCCAACGTGCTGCCGAAGGCCACTTCTCAGAACGGTGTCGGACCACGAGGCCGTGCCTAGGTGAGGGAGAGCCCTTTGCTCCGGGAGCCAACCGCAAGCTGGGGGTGAGGAGCACGCCCTTACACCTTTGCAGAGCACGAAGGTGCCTTGTGAGCCCACGGTGCCTGTCGCTGGGACGAGGGCCCAGCCAGGAGGTCCTGGAAACCCAAAGGCCTCCTATTTCTTCTCACGACATTCACAGGGCGCGATTAAACAATTCCTCGACGGCGGGACCGGGCCCTGCCCGTCCCAGCGGCCCCCGCCCCGCCCTGTCCCGTCCCGGCGCCGCTGCCCGGCCGCGGCGAGGGCCTCGGCGGCGGCCTTGGCTCCGCCCCTCTTCCTCAGGAGCCGGGGAAGCCCCGCAACCAGCCCCTCTTCCTGCCCCCCCCTCCCCCGGCCTTTCGCTCTCTGTCTCCCGGTGGGATGGAAGTCCCCGGTAATCCTCCTCCCCGGTAGCAAGCGGCGGCCCCGGGTCGGTGCAAAATGCTGGGCATGTACGTGCCGGATAGGTTTGCCCTCAAGTCGTCAAAAGTGCAGGACGGGATGGGGCTCTACACGGCCCGCCGAGTCAAAAAGGTGGGTGACGGCCGGGGGAAGCGGGGTGACGGCCCGGCCCGGCCGGCGGGAGCGGCCGCCACGTATCACAGGGAGCGCGGCGGCTCCTCCGCCCCTCGCCGCCGGCCGGGCTGCCGCGCCGCCCGATCCGCCTCAGCCCCGCTTCCGTCCGCCCCGGCTCCCTCTCCTCGGGGCGCCGCCCGCCAGCCCCCCCGCCGATAGCCGGGAGTCTCCCGGTGCTGCCGGTTGGGGCAAGGCGAGGCGGGCCGGGCCGCCGACTGCCCTGCGGAGGCGGTTCTCCGCGGGGGTTTTTGCTTTCTCCGTTTTTTTTTTCTTTGTAACTTCGTTTGTGGAGCTGAGGGCAGAGCTCCGCCGGGCAGGGCCCCTCCCTGATTCCCGCCCGGGCTCGGGCCTTGGGGCGCCTCTGAGGGCAGAGGGACCGGCCGGTCGCTCGGTCGCAGGCGCCCGTCGCCTCCCTGCCCTTGGAGCTCGGCGGGGCGGTGGTGAAATTCCCCGTTTCAGGATGGTAAAGCTGGGCCCGTGGAAGGTGCAGGTCCCGCGTATCCCGGCCAGGCCACGTCCCTGGACGCCTCATAATTGAATTGAAAGTCTCTCGGCTACCTGAAATCCCAGTTGTAGCCATCCAGGTGGCTTGTTTGGACAGATAAACGCATACCTAAAGTTATGAACCTCGCGTTAGTTTACACTTCTGCGTATTTTGTGTGTTTTGCTTAGCATTTTTGTCCTGGTTTTGGCTCTGGGTGGGTTGGGAGGGCTGCCTAATTTTTCCATAGTTTTCTCAGCAACACGTAGACACCGTGAGATGGGAGCCTCTCATCGAGGCATCCCTGAATGTTAATGAGAGGTGGAAGGGGCGCAACTTTGTATCACTTGATTTGTACTTTTTCCGCTGAGGTTCTGACCTTTGCTTTGAAAGCTGTGGGAGTTCACAGGGCAAAGACTGTACTCTAGGAAGGGAAGTTAATCCCCGGCCTCTGAGGGAAACTCAGGGAGCTGGTCAGTTGCGTGTCAGTATCAAACTCAGGGAGCTGGTCAGTTTCGTGTCAATATCAATTCTCAGGGTCCATTCAAGAGTTCAGGGGCTGAGCCTCCTTCCTTCATGCTGGTGGCAACTGAACCGTTAGAGCGAAGTGCTGGGAAAAAGAGCGTTTTCTTGAATTACTCCACCTCGCTTTTGAATTCTCTTTATACAGGCAGCGTATGTGCTGTCAGAGCTCTGCTTGTGCAGCTCTGCCGGGGTGAGCACATCAGGCAGGACGTCCTAGCAAAACTGAAATGTTGCAAGTGTTACCTGTGTTGCACGTGGAATGCGGAAGGTAAAGGCAGAGGCAGTTTTAAGATCTATTTGTATTACCAGTGTCTGGTGACAGTGTTTGTTACAGGCTTGTCCCGTGGCAGTGAATCCTGTGTGCTGGTAGCACGGATTTTTTGCACGGATATTTTGCAAAGCCCCGATCAGACAGGCAGACTTTGCTCTTTGATAGGCTGAGGAACCAGCTCTGGAGTTACTCTGCAGCCAGTGGATGAGGCAGGTATTCCTAAAAATGATTGGAGACCTAAGCACCGTGTGTCACCACAGCTGTCCAGAGAAGGGTGGATGTGTAAATAACACAGAAGGTATGGTGGATATAGCCAGACTGTGTGTTACTCTTTTTCCAGGGAAAGAAAAACCACATCTGAAGTGCTCTCAGGGTATTCTCCTGTCCAGCAATGAGGCAGCAGTGCTACACTTCATGGCTATGATACAGAGTAGCTAACAGCTGTTAAATTAATTTCTTGAAGCTTTGGGATTGGAAGGAAGTGTTAAATATGACACTTAATTGTGAAGTAAGATCTACGTTGCTGAGCAGGAAATACTGGACTGTTTCTTCTCTATTGCTATCACACAACTGCAGTTGTCTTACCTGAAAATAAAAGATGTTTCAGGTGTTCATATAATCAGAAATTGCACTACCAAGTCTCCAAGTGCTAAGTAATCGTGAAGTAGGCCTCTGAAAATTCTGCTATTAGCAAGGTTTCGGTAATACATTTTGAACTGCTGTTGTCTGCCATCTGCTTTTTGTGCCTGCAGGCATTATGCTGTGGTTTGAAGTTTTCATCTGTCATCGTAAAAGGTGGAAACTTCTTGTTTTGTTACCTTAACAAAAACTGTGATTCTCTTGTAATTTTTCTCCAGCCACCAGTATCCTAACATAAGGCCCTTGGTATAATCATCAGAGAGCCACTACAATTCTCAGTGTTTAGCTGCAGCTACAAGATTAGTCACTGCTTCTTCCTTGAAAGCAACTGTTGAAAACAGCTTTTTTTGACATTTGAGTGATGTGCCTTTTGTATCTTGAATCATTTCTCTGGTTGTCTTCTAGACTGTGTTATATGTCTCACTTTTATTTATCAGAGAGGAAGTTGAAGTCTTAGTATGTTTTTGGTCAATACATATTAGCATATGACAGCATGTTTATTAACTAGGAGATATATATATGTATATACATATATATGAAGAAACTCCTCTGAAAGGCTAAATGAATAATTACATTTAATCCCCATGGATCTTTGTATTCCAAGATACCAGATTTTCCTGTCTCTAATTTCTGCACTCTCCAAATTTGAGAAAGTATGAAAAGTGCTTAAAAGTGTGAATCACCTACTGTTCATGTTACATTCACTTTACATATAGAGGTGGAGATCTTGCCTTTTGCTATTGTTTGGAGCTTCTAGAACATCTTAAGCATATTGTGGTGGAGGTTTACTGGCTTGGAGTAGCTGAGGTAGGAATGATGTATTGGTGTTTCTCGTTTTGAGTCAGTACCAAGCAAAAAGTTGTTGATGTGCTTCATCCCAGAGGTGATCTGCGCTTCAGTGATGGGTAAAATTAACCCTGTAGGTGCTTTATAATGTGTCTAGGGATCCTTTGGATTGCAAGGATGAAAAAATATTAGTGAGGTGAGGGATATGTAAGCCTCCAAAGTACTTAAGGAAGAAATTAATCTCTTTATGCTCCCTGAAGTTTATTCTGCCACTGAAGTGAGTATGGAAACTAGCCTTTTCAGGTTCCTTATTCATTATGTCTTCAAATAACTTCTATGTTAAATTTATGGAGGTCTTTTATTTTTCTTTTTATAGAACTAATCTAGATAATAGTCCAATAAGATTCTTTTCATCTTGATAATTGTTCTGTGTAATGAGGGATTCAGCAGATCTAATTACGCCCTCTCTTAGGGCTCAGCAATTCTAGTGAGCTGCTTTCTTTGTTGCACCAAAACTACCTGTTGCTTTCTAAGTGAATGGGGAAAGCCAGTTCAGCCTGGCAGGAGCTGTCTGCTCCAGAAAGCGCCTGCCTTATCTTTACTGATAGGACCATGCGTTTCCAGAGCAGGTTTCCTCTGCCGCCATCTTTACTCTTCTTCCTCCTTAATCTAAGCCAGCTACCTCCCGTGTAACACCCGCGTGGCCCCTGTTATAAAGCAGCATGTCTTCTGTGGTGTACTCAGCATAATCTGGGAATGTTGATGGCTGCACACATATAACTGTATTGGCCTATTTTCACTTTCATTGCTGATGAGGTAAATGCAGAAGGAAATTTCAGTTTGAGTATTAAATCCCAGGATTTGTAAAGATGGGAGGAGAGGAGCCTTGACCTCATTTGATTAGCAAAATGATGAAGGGTGGTATGGAGATGAGCAAGAAGTGAAGGACGTGAAGCGTCGTAGTGCTGGTTTTTGCTATCACTGAGCACGTTTGTGTCTCCATCGCTACTCTGGGCTCCAGCTGTCTTCTGTTCCTGTCTTTTTAGTGTCTGCTTTGGTGTTCTTTCTAATGGTTTCTTTGTGCACACTTAAAAATGTTGCCCCTTGGTTCTGTTGCCTTGCTATGCAATGCCAATTTTCTTTTCCTTTGTTTATGACCTCTTCATGTTTAATTTTAAATACCAGGATTTTTTTTTGTTGTTGGTTGTTTCTAAGAGGAATGATCCTGGAAGTTTTCCTCTGTACTTCTACCTCTGCACTCTACCTGTAGCAATCTTGTCAGAACTAAGCAAGAGGGAAAACATGTAGCAGGCTGTTTCTGGGATCATGGAATGTGCCTGAGGGAAGGGATGTGTGGGCAAGATCAATACTGTTATTAGCTAAAATACTGTTATTAATATAATTAATAATAGTTATAATCTCTGAACTTAAAAATATGTAGGTATTTTCAATCTGAATACTGCTTAAAGGAACACAGCGGTCTGCATTGGGCTTTGTAGGGTTTGTCACTGCAAATAAGGACAAGGTGGGGGGAAAAAAAAAAGTTAGGCCTTTGTAAGAAGAAAGTACCATTTAAATAATTTATCCTGCTGCTAGTGTGACGTCTGTGGAGGAAAAAAACCAGTGATACTGAATACCTTTGGAAGAACATGTCAATGGATGCTTTCACAGCATGTTTTATGACTAGCAGGTGGTATAACATTTTAATTTTGCTTATGAAGGCTTGAATTAATTCATAGACGGGTGCATACTGCCTGCATTTTTAAACGAATCTCTCCATATGTTCAGAACCTCAGCTATTCAGTGTTTTGCTTTGTGGCACTTCAAAAAGCGGCGTTACACATAATCTTGCACGTAAATCTAATGTAAACTTCGTGCTTGCCAAATAGTTTACATTTTAGTGGGATGCCTATTGCAAGGTGCTTCTTGCAAATCTTGTAAGAAATGTAAGAAATTTGACTTGTAAATTTTCATGTATTTGAAATAAACAAAAATGATGTTTCCTCCAGGGAAAATAAGCATGTAGAGGAAAGGTGTGGTTTTAAGAGATTCTCCAAGCTGTGAAAAGAATGGGAATGAGCTTGAAACTGAACCCTCAAGGATGTGCACCTTCTTGACATGTAGTAGGATGCCAAAGGAAAACTGTCCTTTTCCATTTGAAGCCAAAAATGATACCTCTGCTGGAGTTTGGTAATTCACTTGCCTTTTTTTAAAATTTTAATTTTCATTGGTTCTTTTTCTATTATAATTCCCTAGGGTGAAAAATTTGGCCCCTTCGCAGGGGAGAAGCGAATGCCGCAGGATCTGGATGAGAGCACAGACTGCAGACTCATGTGGGAAGTGAGTAGACTAGAGTGACATCATCACACCCAGCAAAAAGTGTTCTCAGAATTAAGTTTTTACTGTAACAAATCCTTTATTTTTTTCCTAGCTTAAAGATACTGTAATGAGATTTTGTACTTATTGATGCTTTTAAAATATGCTTTTTGGACAGAGGGGGATTGACTCATTTAGAAACTATAATTTGCTGTTTCTTTCTAGTTTTAATCAATGAAGTGTGAAAAATATGAAGTCAAGCAAAACACAAAATACAAAAACATTGTGAAAAATGATCTAAAACCAAAATAATTTGAATGTAGGAGTTACTGAGATACTGATTAACAGGTGTCAGTACATAGCTTCCTCCAAATAAATATAAAACATTTCCTGCTGTAGCACTTGTGCTGGGGTTTGGTGATTGGATAAGTGAAGTTTTTAAGTTTTGCCAACTTTGTAATGCAACATGAGATCTTTAGTGAAATAAAAACCCGGTGCTGCAGGCAGATGAAGGCATAATGAGTTTCAGGGCTCTTCTACACTTCTTTACATGTATTCGGCAGCAACAGTAGTTTATACGCTAGATATTGTAATGAGGTCCTTAACCCATCCTAGTTGCTGTCATACCTGTGTTTGCCTGTAGAAAAAACCTGAGTTTACCCGTTGAGGAGATAGACTAATAGAAAAATACTTGCAATAACAATGCTTCCAACTTGTGATAAACACCTGCTTTTTGATGCTTCTGTTCCATCTTTGTAAATTTTTTTCCTGCTGTAGTTGAGCAGACTTCCTTTCAATTTTTTTCCTTTTTTTACTTCTCCCCAGCCAAGCAGTTTCTATTGAATACTTATCTAGTCCTGTTTTACAAGGAGAATGGGACTAATTTCCTACTTTTTTCACCTCTCTGTGGTTAGAAGTGGAAGGATGACTTTTATTTTTATGTTGTGTGGCGCTGTACAGCAAAAGCTTATGCTTGACATCCGGCTTAAAGTCCTATCTGTGCATTTATTACTAAATAAATATTCCTTTGAAAAAACTCTAGCATTAGCATTGCTGAGCGGCTTATAAAGAGAGCATAGTATTGATACAGTCTTAGCAGAGCTAGAAACAGATTCTACACACTGGAATCAATGAGCAAGAGGATACTAAAAGCCCATCTCGTTAAACCCAAGCTCAATTAAAATACAGCGAGCAGCAAAATATTCCTACATGAGTGTTAACTCAAATCTGGGCTTTTGTTTTCTCTTTTCCTCCCTTTTTCTTCTTTTCTTTTTACTTCTTCTTTTTACTTCTTCTTTTTACTTCTTCTTTTTACTTCTTCTTTTTACTTCTTCTTTCTTTAGGTGGGTGGATTATAGCAACCAGAGTTTGTTGGAAAGCCATATAATTTTCCAGATTCCTCATTGCTGATGATTAAATGAGATTTATCTGTTTCTGTAAGACAGAAAATAAAAGGCAAATACATGTATTTACTGATGACACTAATATGACCCCATCAACAGCAAACCAGAAAATGTGGATTTTTATGAGCTGTTCTAAAACCATTTCATAATATCTTATTGTAACCTAGTTTTGAGAGCCTTGAAAAGATTCCTGCATACCAAATTTTATGACTTCCTGAACATTTGAACCCAGGTTGTTCATGTTTACCAAAGTTGGTCTGAGCGTGAGCTTTATAATATAATTTAAATCATGCTGAGAGTAGTCTTAAGTTGAAAATCGAGACCAGGAATGCAGAAAGTAAAAAGTTGAAGCATCCAAGTAGATGGTTATTCCAGAAAATGTGGGAGGCAGACACAACTGGCCAAGTTTGTGCATAGTCAGCTGTACCAAAGATATTAAAAATAATTAATTTGAAGACTATTGGATGAAGGCACATTAAAGCCTGACCTCACAGTATGATGGCGATCAAACAAAATGCATTTTCAGAGAGGACACCTTTAGAAAGAAGGTTAAGTATTAGAGGCTTTTTGCAAGTCAGATAAAAATGAACATTAGTGGAACATTTATTTTCTTGGTATGCAATGCCTGGGGTCTGAGCTTCAGTTTTGTGGAATAGTTTTCTGTGAGGAAGTTTACCACATGCATTTCTAGTTGGGTAGAGTCGTCGTCTGTGATGTGGTCTGTTTTGATCAAGCTACTCTTTTTTTTTCCTGCGAGACCAGCATTGTGAGTTGGCATCTCAAAGACCTCATGTTGAGACAGAATTGTATGTGTTACGTTTTCCTTTGGTGTTTGCGAAAATATGGAGCCCCAAAAATGTACTGGGTCCAGTGTTTTTGTTAAATAAAGTTCTGAGGATGTTTGAGTTTGTGCTTAAATTAAATATAGCAGGATGACATTAGTCTGCCTGTAACTTGCATAGTTTTGAAGAAATCAAAGCTCTTGCTCATTCAACAGATTCCAGAGGACTGTGGCAGGGGAAGCATCCTTGATTTTGCTCATAACTTTGCAAGGAGCTATATGCTGAAGTCTTTTACTGAGAAGTGATGTGAAAGGGAAAAAAACCAAACCTGTGGTAACCATATGATTAGGAGTAATAATAAAAAGCCAAGAAAATGTCCAAATGGCTTTCTGCTTTTTCATTCTTTCTGTCAAAAAAAACCACCTCCCCTTACCCCTCAACCTCCTGTCATTATCTCTGACTGAATTGTATGTTTTGCTCATTAAGTACGCAGCTAATTGCTCATGATGAATTGAGAGTTTTGCTCTTATTCTTAGCATCCCACTAACACTTTGATTAAATACTGCTATGCTGGTCTGTATTACTATACTTGGATTAGCAGTTTAAATTTATTTGTATGGGCTGGAAGAGCAAGTGCTTTAAAGCAAGAACAGAAGAATCTTTAGGTATTAAAGTTCACAGAAATTTTTGGCTCTGGAGGCTCAGATGTCCCTTTGAAAAGGGAAGATATCTGTTCAGTTTATTTTTTTTATTGTAAGAAACCAAGAAAGTGGCGTTCATTTCACTGCGATTGGATTGTGGCAAGCATATACTTTTGGTGATGACTTTGGCAAATGTTAAAACAGGGAGAGCTGGAAAGACTTAGTCCTTCTTCAAATACTCTGACATACCATGAAGAAATGTTGGTCAGGATTGGATGGCACATAATACGTTGTGTAATGCTGAATGTTACATATTTCAGGTTTGGTTTCTGACTATATGCCAAAATTCTGGTTTTTTCATTGTTTTATTAAAACCAAAAAGAAGAGACACATGCTGGAAATCAATCTTTGAATGAAAGCTAATGTTCATGTTTATTTTTGTGAGAAAATGAAATTAACTTATGTTTCTCCTTCTTTACTCTCATTGCTTTTGCAGTGACAATTGTTTTAAGTTAAAAAAGCCAGAAAACCAGTGAAGGCAGTAGAAAATCTGCTATTGGCTACTACCAGCTTTATATCAGAGCTTTAATGTTTAGGACTGAGGTATGAGAAGTCAAACACTTGAAACTAATAATGGTGGTTGGATTTTTTTTTTTTCCTTAGGTACTTTTCTTTGCTACCTTGCCTGTAGAATCTCGTTCTGGCATAGGAAGGCTTTTACATACAAGGCATGAGTTGAATTATGTCCTAAGTTTCACAACAAAATAAGTCTTGATTTGAAGAAATCTCTGTTTGCTCTCAAGGTGAATATTAGAAATATAGTTCTTAGCAATGTAGATTTTATTTTTTCTCTATGAAGACGAACTTCCCAGTTGTCACTCCTCAGTATTTACTTTGAAAGTTGTTTGCTTTTAATGTTATTGTGTGAATTTTTATTTAATTTTTAGAAATGTTATCGCTCTTCTCACTTTTCAGACAAATGCATCTGGATGCATTTTTACACAAGTTGCATTTAAAATAACTTTTGCTATGCATAAATTGGACATTGGTGCCCTATCTCTGTTGCAGGTTTCCATCCTAGATTTTCAATTTTGTTAAATTTATCCCTACTGGGGTAGATAGGTGTCCAGTGTAGTTATTAATTACAAACTTCTTTATTTAGCTAAATTTTATTAACGCCTTTAAAGCTAGGTTGAGTCATTTTTATTCATGTTAAGTGTATGACGTTGCTTTAAGCTTAGTGATCTTTGCAACAAGCCCCTTAATGATCTTTGGGTATTGGTGATTAGAAGAATCTACTCCCAAAAGTGACTGAGAAGTTAGCCTCACATCTGCAGTTATGTCATTTATTTAGGATATTAGAAAGTACCTGTTGATGGGTTGAGGTGCTATTCTAATCTGAACTCGTTACGGAAGATTACACACAGTTTGCTTAAGGAGTTTTGAGTGAACATAAAGTTCAACTCTTTTTGTGAAAGATCCACAGAACATTAGCAGAATTCTAGGAATGGGCTTCCTGCACTGTTCTGTCTCTGACAAGGGCAAATAGCGTCACGTGCCAGAAGGAGCTTCATTAGATGGAAGAAAACCTGATGCAGTATATTTTGGCTGAAGAAAAATGTCATATACTGTCCCCAAATACTTTCTAGTGAGTAAGCAAATGGACAGTTGCTCCCTTCAGGTTTCCTTTGCCAGCGTTATTTTAATACTGCAGCAATGTTAAAAAGTGAGTTTCTACTCTGCAGAGAGCTCTGTGAGGGAGGTCTGAAACTGAGGATGCATAAGTATTGCATCTAGTTGTTTTATACTATTAACAATAAAAATCATGTTTTCATCTAATAAAAAAATGCTGTGCAGAAACCAGTGCTTTTCTTTACATGATTGTTTGAATGAACATAGATTTTTAGGTTTATAAATGCTTAGAAAATGGTTTCCAGAAAGCAGGCAGCGTGTTTACTGCCTTCAGCAGAGGTAACCATCTGCTTATTTTCAGTGAAGTTTTTTTTCTTCTTCTCTTGCCAGGTGTGCACGGTGGAGCATTTGCAATTGCATTCATGAGTGTTTTAAAGTAGCATGCGTGACAACTTTGGATGTATTTTGAAAATCTGGAGATAATGTCATTGCAGCGTAAAAATCTAGCAGATGGAGTAGTGCACGTTGGTGATGGGCACTGCAAGCAGTTTAGATGTTATTTAGGCCTGTGTAGGGTTTCATGTGGTAACTTATACAATAACTAGGGCACTTTTTTTTTTTTTCCCAAATACTTGTATAGTGTTGTGGTGTTTGTTAATGTGGCAGAATTCAGTGATGTCCTGATTGATGTTGAGGTAAAACCCCTTGTGTGATAACAGTGAATGTCAGATAATTCGTCTTACTGTAAAGACATTCAACTAAATGATTTCAGTGACACCTTTTGTGTTGATTCACAAGAAGATGATTCTTAAGCACCTCAATTTGAGGTGGTCTCCTGTCTGATGCACGCTTTAGAAATGTGTATGCATTTTAGGTTTTTCTTATTTCCTCACATCTGTGTATATGATGCAGCATTATTGCTTTATGAGGTGAAAAAAGCAATAGAAAATATAGCACATCTTTAAAGGCTTTATGATATTCTTTTATCAATAGTTTCCTTATGTGGTCTTTGCTTGGTGTGTGGTATCTCTTTATGGATTGGCAGAGACTGAGAAAGCACAACTGAAGTGATCGTGTATCCCTGAAGTGAATATAAATTATTCTTATATAATCTTAGGATCAAGCAAGTGAAGATAAAGAATGGATTAAAAGGTAGATAGTGTAATGTATGGTTTTTATAACAGGATCTCGATTCTCTTTCCAGCTCAGTCAAGATCTGAATGAAACCTTTATAAGGACCTACATGCTCCATAGATATTGTTTCTGGGTGCATTATATGGAAACATAGAATCATTTAGGTTGGAAAAGACCTTTAAGATGATTGAATCCAACTGTATGTAGGTTTGACACTTTTCTCTGTGGTTAATCTCTGTGTTTGAAAGTAGAAAAACTTTTGAAGTTTGAAATATTGGCACTTCTTGATGATGTGTCCTTAAGATGTGATGTCTTTGGAAGAACAGTAATAAATTGTGAAGACTTTTGTTTGCAGAACTACAGCAGATTTTTTGTTTTGTTTTAATCTGAGAACAACATGCTGTCACCAGCTATTATTGTAATGGAATACAGTTTCTTCTTTCTAATGATATCCTGAATGTTGAGGTAATTTAACCAGTCATACTGTAGAAATACAATACTGCATCTATTAGAAACAAATAGAGCAAGAATGTGAGCCATTTAAATACAAAGCCATGAAGACAATCTAATTTTGGTCTTACATAGCTGAAATCCCCAGCTCTTAGGAAATACCTGCTCTGGATACTGCTTGTTGACAGATGAAAAAGGAAATAAGTTCATTATATAAATAAATCACATGGCATAATAGTGTGGTTGTGTGACCTTTTTGCATGGCTCTCATATCTTCTGTATCAGTAGAGATTCAAATGATCTATTACTTAAAACAAAACAAACCTCTTTTTAAATGGCAGTGGCAGCTGTATTTTTTCTGCAGTATGTCTTTGTGTTTGGAGGGGGAAGAATGACTTGGTTAATCTTAAGTTTCTGCTTCTATTATTTTCATTTTTTCAATGTAAGCTGGAATTAGACTGTAGGAGTGAAATGCTGGCATTGGAACGTAAGAAGAACAACTCAGAAAGGAAAACTGGAAAAGGGATGATAGGATTGGAATGGGAAAGGACCTCTCAGGTTGTATCAGTTTCTGGCAAGATCATAAAGAAAAATAGAACGTGAAGGAACAAAGAGAGAGGAAAGAACTTGAGCAACAGTGACAATACTGTCAGATTTGGGAGACCCAGGAGTCAGTCATAATACTTGTTTACTAAAGGAAAGGCTTAAGAAACAGAGGGAGCTCAATAAAGGATGCTGACACCAGTTGCGGGATTTGAATGGCTCCGGTATTTTGAGATGATCAAATAAATGTGCTTATAGAAGGAGGTGGATGTGCACCACAGCTGTGAGTACCCATTGAATGCAAGATTCACTTGCTGAGCACAAGCATAACTTAGTGTTTTACATGTTAGTGTGTTTGGTAAACAATTTTAACTTTGTTCAATTCTTCTTTTAATGTTTCAGGTTCGTGGGAGTAAAGGTGAGGTCCTTTATATCCTGGATGCAAGCAATCCACGTCATTCTAATTGGCTGCGGTTTGTCCACGAGGCTCCTTCACAGGACCAGAAGAACCTGGCAGCCATCCAGGTAAATTTGGTGGATTCCTACCATTTAGTTCCTGTTACTGATTTGCTAATTTGATCTCCCTTTGGTCTTTATCTCTTGCAGTGTAATTGCAGTATCTGAGAAAAGTAGCTAACTGCTTTCTTTTCCCTACCTTTCTTTCTTTAGAAGTCAGCTCTTGTGCTTAAATACAGTACTGTAAATAAGATGGATAGGATGAAAGACCAAAAAGGTCCTTAAAATCAGATATTCTTTGAAAAGTTTATATTAATCTACTTCGAAGGTATTGCACTGAATCACCTACATGAACTATATCTCCTGGCTTAAAGGGAACAGTTTACATAAAAAAAAATAGCAAACACCTAAGTTCTTTCCAGAGTACTTAACTCATTGCTGTAACAACAGTTTAATTTTCTCACTATATCCTTATTCAGTCAAGATGAGTTTTTGCCTGAATGTAATTGTTTCCTCGTCATTATGAAAATTGAAAAGATAACTAGGTAACGATAAACCTGCTTGAATCAGGACTAATGATTTAGAGGCCTAGTTTTGTTTACTGCTGAACTCAAGTATGGGCTTGATTGGTTTCCCACATCTGTGCAGAAAGCAGAATCCTTTATTTGCTTAATAGTTTAAAATTTAATATAAAAGTATGACAGGTTGAAAAGCAAGTATGGTGCTTAACATGTTCCAATAGAAGGCAGAGAATTGAAGGATCTAATTATCTGATAGGACAATCAGGCAGTGCTTGAGGATAAGTTAATAAGGATAATTTTCTCTTTCTAGTCTTGGCCATGGATCTGAATTTATCCAGCTTGTTTTTATATTTGTCATTTGAGCATTCTGTGGTAATGAGGTCCACTGTTTTAATTACACAGTATGTTGAAAAATGCTTCCGTTTTTCTTCTAGAAACTTCTCAGTTTCACTTAATTCCTTAGCCCTTGCATAGCAGTGAATAGTTACTTTCTGTTCATTTTTCTATGCCATCCTTGGTTTTACACAGCCCTGTTATATCTTTCCCTCTTATTTGACAGCTCTTTTCTCAAGCTGAAGAGTCTTAGTCTGTTTAATCTCTCATTTTTGGAAGCATTCTGTGACTTCACAGAATGCAACAAAGACAGTGGTATTTTTCTACCGCTATTGCCCTTTTGGAGATTACGAAAGAGATTATGAAAGAGATTACCTATCTGCATTTTTTTTTTTTTTTTTTTACTCAAAAGCTCAGTTTTACAGCAAAATGAAATCCAGTTCTACATAAATAAGTTACATAGCTGTGTTAAAATTTTTGCTTAAAATGTTTACTTTCCAAAATGTTTCAGGCTAACCTAAGCTATTTGCTGATGTAATACGAATTTGCAAAACATTAGGAAAAGCAGAATTATTTATCAGTATTTTTAAAAATTACTATTCTGCTTTTTCATCATGACATGGCTGAACATGGCTGCTTTGAGAGAGCAGTGTGAAAAATCCATGTTCGTTATTGTCTTTTAAATAAAACACTCAGTGAAATGACCTGAATGTTTGAATAGAAGTTTTAATGGAATATCCAGTGTGAACAAGTGTTTTTTTTGATAATGAAGATCTTTATTTAAATAAAGAAATGGAAAGAAACCGTTATGCTGCATTGCATAATGTCATACCTTGCTTAGAATATACATAGTGCTTTCTGCATGCATTTTCAAGGCATCATACTAAAGGATGGTTTAAAAAGAAAGAGTGGCAAAAATATTAGTCCTAGAAAAGCTTCCACAGAAAAACATTCGGAAAAATTGCAGGGAAAATAGAATAAACGTGATCAGCATGTACAAAATGATGAAAAGTATAAGAAAGGCATCACATCTGTCTCAAACTTTTGGATGGTTGTGTGATGGGCTGTCAGCGTTTCTTGGCGCATGTTCCTTCTCAGCATCCCCTCTTACAAAGCACAAGTGAAAGGTGTGTGACTGTATCGAAAAGCCAGGAATCTGAATTGAGTGAAGCAGAGTGGAATAATAAACCAGGAGTAGCGAGAAGGGAGGTTGTGATGACACCGTGACCGGCACCTGGAGTTTCCTCCCAAGGACCATTGTCCACTGCGGATGAATGTTGTTAGGGAACCAGCCCCGTAGCAGATGGGCAGGTGGAACAACTGCAGATGTGTTCTTAGAAATGGGAGGATTATTAAAATGATTCAGAAGATTTCTTACGATGTTTGCTGTCTCTGCATCTGCATGCGTGTAGATAAATGTGCATTGTGCAGGTGCTGCTGGTGGAGGGAGAGACTTAAATTCCTTTGTGGTTTCTGGAGAACTTCCATTGGTTTCACTGAAAATGCTGCCTTGAGGAGCTGCTGCAGCAAGGGTATATCTGAATTAATTAGCGCTCCAAACACCTGACTATTAGCATTTGTCTGGCTGGAAAAGCCAAACAAATTAGCCTTGGAGGAGAAATGAGTTTGAGCTATCTTTTAGTTTGGGCTGGCACCAAAGCTAATTTCTTTTCAATGCAAATGCAACCAAAAGCACTCAAGCATTGAGAGACCTTAGTACTCCTTCCATTAATCTTTTTACTAACCAAACCCACACAAATGGGGAAAAAACAGGATGTTTTTAGACACAGAGCTATAAATTAAGTCCCAGTTGCACATAAGGGACGTGCAGAAATGATGAGGATGCATCAGTATCCATAAGAGCTTGGTGGTTGAGATTCATGCACATGGTCTAGGTCAACCTGAATAATGAGTCCTGGTTGCTGTTCTCCAGTTACTGTGTGGTCCAAGATGTGTCACGTGTGGTGTAATTGGAAGGTGTGCTCTTTGGGTTTTTAATGGGTAAGTTTGGGCCTTTATTTTTTCCTGGGATTTTATTTTTATTTTAATTTTGGCAAGCCAGTAATAGGTATGTGCTTCCATTTATAAAGTTGTGCTACTTTTAGAATAAGGTTATCCTAAACAATGATGTATTGGAGGTTTACCCCAGTGGTTTTATGCTAATTGGAGACTAAGTGTAGAAAGACCTTTTACTTTTTCTAGTGTCAAGAGTTTCAGGACATGATTTATTTTGAGTTTAGACTGTAGGAAATTAAAGGTCTCTGCAGCTTGGCAGAGCCATATGAAAACCGGCGACTTCTAGACGTATGCAAATGTTAGGGTGGCATGCTGGTAGATATCTGGACTCCAGAATGTATCTTGAAAAAAAAAAAAAGTAATTATTTTGTTTTCAGATGCTGCTGTCGAGATGAGGACAGAAAAGTCCTTGAAAGCAGCAGCTGTGTGAAGTCTTTGGAATTACATAGGTTTCACTCTTGTGTGACAGTATCTTGTGTAATATACAACAGGCCTTCTAAAGCTTGAGGAGTACTACAAGCCCTGTTGACAGTTTAAATTCATCTTAGTGTATTACAAAAATTAAAAATAATTATCTTGTCATTGTGCTGGGAAGCTTGTTACAAAATATATGGCTCAATGTAGTGCAGAGAAGCTTCAATTAACTTTTCTGGATGTTAATCAGATAAGCTTTAAGATTTATGATAGAACTTGGCAGTCTTCGTTGTGTAAAAATTAGTCTCTGGCGCTTTGGGTAGTACCTAAAGCAGTTTGTTCACATATGGCAAAAATAAGCAGCTCTGTGTATCAGTTTAGGAAACAGCTGGTTTTGCTATATATAACCCCCGCCTTGCCTCCTACCCTGTGCCAAGCTTGGTAACTTTAATTAAATATTGTCAAAGACCAAAGTTGTTAGCTTATATATTGTCGCGATCCGCCCCCTAGATGTCCAGGGTCCGCCCTGGACCGTCCTTCCTATTTGGAAGCTTGTTCATTCATTGTGGAGAAGGGTTCGGAGCTTATTGTTACGTAGCTTATCATCTCCTGCAGAACGTGAGCTGGATCTTTGGCCTTCTGTGGAGCTGTGTACCTACAGTGATTTAAACCAGCAGAGGGTTTTTTTTTCTCCTGGTTTAAAGTGTGTTTTACAGATGTGTCTGCTAACTTGATAGCAAAGATAACTGACCGGGGTGAGAGCATGCTCATGAAGAAGGCTGGGAATCTTAAGGAGAGAGGGAGAGAGAGAGAAAAAAAAAACACCCAATATAAACATGCTACTGAAAGCTGGGTTATAATTCATGCAGCCAACAGGGTACAGAGCTCAAGCTGTATTTATTATTTAAAAGTTGTTATTTTTCTAATCTCAAATGTTTCATTTTCAAACTCTGAAGTTTTCATCAGGCAGAGTGTGGTAGGAGAGGAGGATCTTAACCCCACCGTCACATTGGTGTAGGCTACAGTGCATATTGGAAAAGCCTCACAGGTGAGGCAGGGGAATATTTCCAGCATAGAAGAATACAAAGGCACTTTATATATGCAGCCACACTGGGAAAGAGGTCTTGGGAAGGCTGTTGTACTATTGTGCTCCCTGAGGGATGGAGCCAGCCCTTCTGTACCTGAGGAAGGTACAGAAGGTCCTAGTTCAGGGCCTCATACTTTTCTCTAGATTTTAGTTTTTTCTGACATAATTATTAATTGCTTCTACTTCACTGTTTGCAACAGGAAGGGGAAAATATTTTCTATCTGGCTGTGGAAGATATTGAAACAGACACAGAGCTTCTAATCGGTTACTTGGACAGTGACATGGAAGAAGAGGAGGAAGAGGAAGAAGAAGTAACTGTTATCCAAGAAGACGAAGATAGTGGCAGCAATAAAGAAGCACAACCAGCTGGTGAAAAAATTGCAGGTAAGCAATTATATAAAAAATAGGATAACTTTAGAGCTTAAAAGTAGTTAACGAAGAATGAGAACACAGTGTATAGGGTTGGGGAGCATCTTTCTAAAAGTAGAGTCAACCTGGGTGACTAGCCCAAGTCACACCCAACTTAATACTTTGCATCCATTTTCAATGGTAATCCACTCAAGGTGGGCTGTCTGTGAAACATTCAGAGAGAAAGTATTTTGTGAATTTTGTGATGCCATTTTGCATGATCTGTTTCTGCAGAGGGTCTCTCATAATATAACCAAAATGTTCCATGAAAATGGTTCCTTTACTGATTTTTGCCTCCAACCACACAGATCCCCTCTCCTGTAAAGAGGACCATGCGTGCCCAAACTGTGAATCCAGCTTTGCCAGCCAGGAGATTCTAGCAGAACATCTTCAGACTTTGCACCAAAAACCCAGTGAAGAAAAGGAATTTAAGTGCCGAAACTGTGGAAAGAAATTCCCTGTCAAACAAGCTCTACAAAGACAGTGAGTAGGAGCAGGAGTCTTTTTTTTTCAGGGATCATTTAAATACATTTCATTCAATCATTTTGTTTGTCTTGACTTTATAATAATATAAGCTTTAATTTTTATGCATGTATATTTCATATATTTGTACCTTAACCTTTACAGTAGTCTTTTAATACGTTAATTTCTTGCTTTTTTTTTGAGACTTCATTTTGAATCAAAGAAATGTTGCTGATTTTTTTTCTTAATGTTTTAAAATCATATGCTGCAGACCAGATCAGAGCTTCTGTTTGGTGCAAAACCATTGGTCTCCATCAGTGGACTATTCAGTAGTTTAGGAGATAGAATGACAACCACAGCTTAAAAATCACAGAACTGAAGTAAGGTTTAGAAGAAAGTAAATTGTAATATTGAAGGACAAAGAAAAGTAAAAACAATGTTTCAAGTTTAATTGATTATTTGGGTGGTGGAAAGAACCCCAATAGAAACATAAAGGACCTGAGACCTGATTTAAGAGCGCATCTTTACTGTATGCAGCTTTGTCACTGAAGTCATATATCTTACAATTATACTTTTGTACAAGAATATAACTGTTTTTCTTTTGTTGTTTATATCTTTTTGTTTGCAATTAGATATGTTACTTTTAACTGTACATTTACTTAAAGATAGTACGTTAGATCTTAAGTGATTATAGGTAGTGCATTAACTTATATGGGAAAGAAACAGACTCTTAGTGCATAGAATGCGCTTAAGGCTTGTCTTGTAATTGATCTTTCTTACATCTGAATAATGTGGACATTACTAGAACTGGCAGCTCTATATGAGCTCTTGTTCTTTCGTGGAAATAAAATTACAGAGCAGAGAAATATTTGGTAGAGGCAATTAAATATTTTCTCTGGAACTTAGACTTGTTCCTTTGAGTCTATAATGGAAGTTGCGTTTAAATAGTTTTTTACATCATGCAAAGTAAGATTAATTTGTGTGAGGATACAGCAGTATGATCCTGACTCTTGCTTTTTATGCGTTTAATCAGTCCTACTAAATTCCAGGAGACTTCCATTATGCAATAGATTAGTCAACTACTTAAAAGATTTATAGAGCTGTATGTAAGTATTTTAGCTACTCAAGCCTGTGTACATTCTAGAATGTTCCCCTTATTTTGTTTTATTTTTTATTTTTCTTTAGTGTACTTCAGTGCACAGAGAATATCGGCCCAGGAGACTCTTCAAGAAGTTTTCAGTGCTCTGTTTGCAATACTTCCTTCAGCTCAGAATCGAGGTTTTGTGTCTGAGTTACTGGACTGCTGTCATATCATTGCTGGCCTCCCTTTGCATGTTAGCTTTCAAGCTTGCTAGTGTATGTGACTCCTAACAGTGAAAGAAGTCAATGCTTTCATTCCTGTTTCCTGTAAGTAATGCATGAGGTGGCCTTGGAACTCTGCAGTGCGGCATGCGTTAAGCTCAGAGTGCTTGTTCTGTGTCTGGTTTCTGTAGATACTGCTTTATGTGTTGCTCTTTTTTTGTTTCTTTTTTTTTACTGGTTATACCATATAGTTATGAACAGCACAAGGAGGCATGCAGAGGGGATGCCAGATTCATATGCAAGGCAGACAGCTGCGGGAAGAGGTTCAAGAGTAAGGATGCCCTGAAAAAACATAAAGAAAATGTTCACAGCGGTAAGAAAGAGTTTAATGTTTCTTTGGAAAAAAACCGTCTAACATGTTCCTGGCCTTAAATTTGCAAATCAGAGTAAACATTGTCTTTGGTTTCTTTTTTAATGGATTCATCTGGATCAAAAAGAAAATTAAGAAGTAACTAATTGCAAGAGTAAGCGTTCTTCTCCCCCAGGGAGAAATTGTTGTATACCAGATGAATCATTAGTCTGCTGCAGAAATTGTAATAGGAATCTGGGGAAGTTTAACCTAGGCAAATAATGGATAAAGCAAAACATTTCAGTAGTGAGGAAAATCAACCACTGGCACAAACTGCTAGAGGAAGTGGTGAGTTCTTGAGCTTTTGGTATTTTCAGGACACAATGGGATGTCTTTCTGGAAGACATGCTTCACAAACGATTAGGTCTGATGAGGGAGGGTATTTAATAAAATTCTTTAGCCTCCGTTGTGCAGGAAGCCAGATGAGACAATTCACTAGTCCTGTTAGGCCCTAGTGTTTTTATATCTGTGCACTGTGAATCAATAGTTTTCAATCAATCTTCACTTTGTTTTCATGAAAGGGCAAAATACTGCTCTCAGGCCCACAAAGCAGATCTGAGTTCTGGCACTCTGTTCTCTCTGCGTGTCCCCTCTCAATGTCAATGGGCGATCAGTATGTGTGGGGACAGCAGAACACCAGAGTGCAAAGAAAACAGTCTTTACTTGATGATGAGAGCACTGAGATGCTTTGTAGGATTTTTCGTTACATGAAATCTCCTTCTCCTGCCAAACTCTTCCAGTGTACAGAAACGCTTCTATAACCACTCTTATAAAATATTAGCTCCTTTTTTCAGTGGCAGTAAGAATTTTTTTCATCCTTGAGCATTGTTTTGTTTTGGCTTAGCTTTGGTCAGCTATGTAGTGGCATACAAATTCCACAATTCTCTTGAATGATTGCTCCAGACATGACTGAGAGCAGACGCCTGGAAGATATGTTTTCTGTGCCTGCGCTATGAGCAGAGCTTTTATTTTGCCACTTGGGAGTCATAGAAATAACAATTGGTGTCAGTGCAGGAAGGAGAATAACCAACTACTGTTGAGGGACACTTTGGAATTCCTTCCTGCCTTGTGTTACTTGGAGGCAAGGAAAAGTAGGAAAGGTTGTTACAAGGGTTGCCTGTTACGCAAAGCTATGAGCAGATACTGTCACCTTTCTGTCCTCTGAAAAGGTCTCATTAATATTCTTGTGTGTTGAAGTACTAAGTGCATTCCTTTTATTTATGTGTATATAAATACTTATGAGTTTTTGAGGTTAACAGCAAATGTATATGTGAGATTGAGTACTTTATATATTACAAATTTAAGTATTGAACCAATTGATTGACAGGGTATGTTGTAGTAAGAAGAATCAATGTAATATGAATTCTTCAGGACAGCAAGAGCAGGAAAGATACAGAATGCTTAGTCGGAAAAATTGAGCTGCAAGCCATCTAATGAGTTTATTTATTATCCATACTTCCTCTGTGTTTGACTAAGCAGTACTCCCCTCTCATTCTGTGTCTTTTCTGCTTAGTGTTAAATGTAATATGAACATTTTTTGCATAAACTCGGAAGTATCTTGCTTGGGGATGTAATTGGAAACAAAGAATTAGGTTGGTGGTTGTGTCTTGCAATAAATAGCTTTGTGGGTTACTAAAATGAATTTGAAAAGGTAAATAATAGATAAACCCAATCTGACAATTTTTAAAGCAGCTGTGAAAAAGGAAGGAAAATACATCTGGTAGCTGACCTATAGGTTGTTTTGTAATTTACCTTTTAGATGAGAGTTCATGATCTAGTGCTAATGCCATTTTCCTGTATTCTTCAGTTAAAGCCTGTTAATGATATATTATTTTATATAGTAGAATGCTTAATGCTTTCTGATTAAAGAAAAATGGGAAATGGTGGTTTTGACTTCAGTTTGGGATCTCTTTTTGTCATTGCTGCGCTAACTCCTGTATTGACTGGAAGAAATCAGTGTTTGCTTATAAATTGAGTTGTTCTTCATTGTGAATTTTGCTCCTTATATTGGATTGGTCATGTGTGATAACATCTGTTTGGAGGTTTTTTTCTTTATTGTTCTAGTTTTCTTGATTTACATTTCATCAGTAACTGGTTTGTTGGACACCCACAGAGAACTCCTGATATGGAACACTTTGAAGATGGGATACAAATGTAAAAAAAATCTTATGTCAGTCAAGTGACCTGTGAAAAGTCACAGACTCAGTGGAAATATTTAGATTCTTTCTTAGCACTTCCTTTTTAAGATGTTGATGGTATTTTGTTTCTGTTTCAGGAAATTCTAGGAAGAAGCTGATGTGTTCAGTGTGCAATAAGAAATGTTCCTCGGCAACAAATCTCCAAGAGCATCGAAAGGTCAGTAAGATGAAGGCTAACCCACAGCAGGCTTTGACTTCACTAAGATGTGAGACTGTGGTGTTTAGGTCACTTGAAAGCTGCTGGTATGCAAACCTTTGAGTAATCTCTTTCATGGTTGTAAAACCAATGTATTTTATTGTGGGTATTTATTTTGGTAATCTCAATTGGTTAAAACAAAAATATTTATAAAGTTTTAATGTATCTTCTACCAAATACAAGGATGTTTCTGCTTGTATCATTTATGCATTCCAACATTAAGTCAAAGTTGCCTGCTGTTATGCATTCTTAAGCACTAAGCTAAATGTAAAAGTATGTTATGTAATGGTAGGATGCATAGACCATAAAATGGCTTCATGAGCCTTCAGTTTTTGTGCAGAATACAATCAATCTTTCTTATTACTTTGTGACATATCAGTAAAGGTGTAATTTGTAATTTAATTATGGAGGAGTAAAAAATTTTTTTCAAGAAAAAACAGATTTTTAATATCTTTTCGTTTATGCATGTAATCTTTTATAATCAGAACAGGAGGGGTTAATGGTTTCAAAAGCATCTATTGGAAATAAGAGGCTTCATATAGAAATACAGATGGACTATGAATATAAGATCCTGAATCCATTATACCCAAAGGAAGTTCCTGCAAGATTAATTTGATAAATAGATAGAACCCAGGAG
>JAVSBS010002039.1:106865-122595 GCA_033124195.1 Coracias cyanogaster | reverse complement strand
GGCCTTGAACACCTCCAGGGATGGAGCATCCACAGCTTCCCTGGGCAACCTGGGCCAGGGTCTCACCACCCTCAGAGGGAAGAATTACTTCTAATCTCTAATCTAAATCTCCCCTCTTCCAGTTTAAAGCCATTACCCTTTCTCCTATCACTACAAGCCCTTGTAGAAAATCTCTCCCCAGTTTTGTTGTGGGCCCTCTTCTGATACTGGAAGGCTGCAGTAAGGTCTACCCAGAGAAGGATAGAGGAGCAGGTGCTGGATTACCTAGGACAGTTGTGGAATCTCCATCATTTAGCCTTTTGAAGACTTTTAATGATTCTTTCTGGTTCGAATGTCCATGCTTCTACAGCATTTGTGTAGGAAAGCTGCTGTCACGCAACTCCAGCAAAGCTGTGTCCTGTCCTGAAAGGAAGGGGTAAATGAACATTGCAAGCAAATACCTGCTCCGCAACCACCTCTGAAACACCTCAAATTTCACCTTGTTTTGCTAATCTGGGTGAGGTGAAGGACAGGGAGCCAAGGTGTCCTCACTTTTGCAGCCAAAGGATGTTGCTCCCAATAAATCAACTCCTGCAGCAGATGGTGAGGGCAATGGCTGGACAGGCAAAGGGCCATTTGATTTTTATTAAAAATAAAGCCAGAGGTTACATTTCCACCACCCTGCCTGTTTAAAAGCAGCGGACATTTCCTTGCTTCTATCCGCCTGTGAGAAGACAAAAGCAGATGGTGCTTCAAAAAGGGAAAGGAAAGCTTTTAGCATCCTTCACGATGTCTCACCAGGCTTTCAGCAGTGACAATTACTGAGCAGGTAATGAAGACAGAGCAGAAACACTGATTTGCTGCTTGTGAGGAACAAAAGAAATTGCCTTTTTTTTTTTTTCTGCACAGATCAGGGCAAACAAACAGCTTCTTTAATAATGAAATCTGCCTTGATGTGCCCAAGATAGGATGTCTCCTGCTGGGATGAGCTGGTCAGGTGATAACAGGCAGTTTTTCTTTATCACTAGCCCCAAATGGCAAAGAGTATCTTCCCTGGTAAATCTACTAGGGGCTGCCAGATCAAATACTTTACAAAGAGATTTAGGAGGCAAAGAAAAATGTTTAATGCTTCTCCTTCCTCATCTCCATAGTTTGCACATCTCAGACCCCCTTGACTGCGCTGGGACATGACTGTCCTTCACTGAGGAGAGGACAGTGCAGAAATGCAACTGCAGAGGTGTCCAGAATGGGAAGGCGAATACACAGAAGATTTGAGCTTTTGCCAGGGGCTCACATTATAATATCTGAGTAATTCTTACTTGCTAAAATGCAAATTTTCCCACTGTGTCTTGATATCCAGGAAGGAAGGTTATCCCATACTGACAGCGCTGAGGCCTGGAGATGGCCCCTGTGGGGTCAGGACAGAGCTGGGAGATGGACTTGCCAAGCTGTAGTGTCATACGATGGTGCAAGACCTACCAGGCCTGGAAGAGCAGGGCCTGGGTCTTTCCCCAGGCTCCTTTCCAGAGTGGTTAGGAACATGGAAAAGAAGAAAATTGTAAAACCGGTTTACATACTGGTTTTCAATGAGTAGATAGAGGGATTCACCATCAGGCGCCCACCAAGGCTGTGAGAAGAGGTGGAAAAAATTCCCCAAAGTTGCAGTTGTTTCAAGAGAAGAGAGAAAACTCTTAATTCCTACCTTTGAGGGAGCTTTTAAGGAGTGGCAAAAGCAAAGCCTGGGGGCTCGTGCTTGGCTTTGGGAGGAGCAGGCTGCTCCCTTTGGACATCTCTAGAAGCCTACAGACTTTTTAACCTTACTGGAGCCACGGATCTTTCACTTGAAGAAACTGGGAATGAAAATTCCACTGAAAGGATTACTTGTGGCTGGCAGAGGGGAGTGCCAGGGGAGGTGAGTTGCGGAGGTTTCAGGCTGGCCAGCAAGGAGGGTAATTTCGTGGGAGGTGATGCGTATACGTTTCTGGCTAGCAGAGAAGAGGGTAATTTAGTGGGAGTTGAACCCTTGAGGTTTTGCAGGATAGAGAAGAGAATAACTTGCAAGAGAAGACTCATGGGCGAGTTCTCTTTAGTTTTACGCTTTATAGTAAGTTGCTTTTTTAACTTTAGGGCTATCTTCCCCAAAAGACTCTTCTATTTGCTATTTCAGATGCCTGATTAAAGAGCTGCTCTTTGAGGATGCTGAGTGGCTCAAGGGTAAGGAAAGGGGGAACAGAGACTTTTTGCAACCCATGGTGCTGGTGACCCCTCGGATGGTGTGTCAGAAAGAGCTGCCAGCTCACGGTCCTCCCCCCTTGGGCTTAGCTGCCGTTCCATAAAAACCCACCAGTGTAACTGGCCTCAGCAAAGAGGCCAGGCTGGATTGTTTGATCCCTGTAGCTTTATCTTCCTCTTATGAAAAAGGTCGTCTCTGGGTACCTCTCCAGGTCTGATGCTTCTTTCTGCTCCATTGGAGCGAGAATTCCAGCCTTGCCAGGCGGCTCTGAGCACTTTAGCTGTGTTTTCCAACAGCAGGCACACAGATAAAGATCTCCATTTTCCTGGAGATCTTGTGGATCTATCCTCTGGTCAAATTGGAGAAAGGAAGATTTCCCTTTGGCTGGGACTGTTACAGCCTTTCCCTCCTGTGTGAATGGTCAGGAGAAGTCTAAATAGCAGCTAAATCTAAACAGCAACTTTCCCCTCTGAATTTTTGTATGGCCTATTTCCACTAAACTGGTAGAGAAACTATTTCCTTGAGACTTCTGACCCTATCCCAAATGGCATTGAAGTCAGGCAGCAGGTTTGCAAGCTACTCAGGATGGACAGATGCCACAGTAGCTGCTAGTGTGGTCATGCACCATTTCCAGCAGGGAGAAGATTAGGTGGGTGCTCTGACCTTCCAGCTCTTTTGTCCCAGACTCAGCTCAACACATGCATGGACAGTGCTTTTAGCAGAGACCAATTCCAGTAGTCCCAGGCCCAACTCCTGTTTAATTTATCTTCCTGCTTGAAAGACACCCAAAGTAAACCTTCATTTCCTTCCTCTCAGGGGACATGGCTGAGATGCCTCCATCTTTAGTCTCCAAAACCAGCTTTGAATGGGCTGAGCTGTCTGGGCTGGGATGGAGCTGGTGTAGGCAGGGCAAGGGGCTCCAGGCACCATGGGTTGAAGTCAGTGTTCAGAGCCTCATAGGCTCACTAGGTCTGAGGCCACCCCAAACTTTGGCTATTTAAAAGGTGGGTATCTGTTTGATGAAGTCCCCTTTGCCGAGAAGAGAGGGGGGCATTTCAGGTATGTGCCTGAGATAGGGAAGCTCAGTGCTCCTCTGGCATCTCTTGCCTCCTGGGGAAAACCCTTCCATCTAGACAGCTACAGTTATTCATACAGTGCCTAATATAAGAAGGCCTTAATCCCTTGAGGAGTATCAAGATGCTCCTGTCATATTGCTAATATTTAGATTAAATCCCTCTTTTACTAAGTAACAATATCCCTCAAACTTCATTTCAGAACAGCCCACTAGAGCCTAATTTTGCAACAGTTCTTCCTGCTTTAGCAGAGAGCTCCTGCCTATTTATATACATCTCTTCCACACCTAATAACCACAAGAATAACTAATAGGAAGTGCTTGAAGCATGTCTTAATTAGTCTGACATTAGCAAGCTCCAATGTCTTTAGTTAATTGATAGATTTTAGCACGATTGAATCTCAGAGATTGAGTGAGGGTTTCATCTACCTTCATCAGAGGCTGAGCAAACTGTGTTCATATATCTCTTGGGGTGAGGATATTTGACACAACAGCAGTTGATTGAATGGAGAGGAACCACCTCTAAGAGCAGCTGAAGGAGCACTTGGAACAGCCTCCCATTTAGTCTGCATTAGGTGTGACTAAATGCAAAAGAGATTATTCATGCTGAGCTCACAGCTAGACGATCTCTAGAGCGGAGCCAGCGTTTGCCTTACAACACTCATACTCTCCAGAGACAAAGCATAGAACAGAGAGAGGGACAGATTCATCAGCACCACCCAGCTCTAGATCCTTCCTCGCACCACATTCTCAAGACCACAGGTGGTCCAACAAATCATATAGGGATGGCCCATGGGAGCAGAGTTGGCACTTGCTGGTGTCAGTGGGGATGGAAAGGGAACTGTGTGTGTCTGAGACCTTCTCTGCTGGTACCTCTCTGGGCTCCTGGTTATTCCTTTTTGTCAGAAACCAGTCTGATAGCTATATGAACCCTCACAGGTTTCGATCTGTGCTCTGCTAGTAGTCATTTCATCTAGTTGGACTTCCCTGTTTTTCTTGCTCCCTACAAGCATTGAAGTGCTCAGTGGAGATGAACCTCAACGGAGATGAGTTCGTGGTGCTCCAGAGCTCCCAGGGCTGGAGCAAAATATTGCTGGGGGTGATGTGTGGGGTAGGAGAATGTCTTGAGTCTATCAAAGACAGGAAGGGGAGACTTGCTCTCACAAGCATGTCCTGGCAGAGCAACTTCACTTCATCAGTCATCTGCACTACTCATATCTGCCAGGAGTGGTTTCTGTAGCAGCCAGCACCATGAGGGATTGTGATTTCTCATCCATTTTCATGGTGGCAGTAGGCTGATAAGCGGTGCTCCATGTCTTCCAGGAGTTGACCCTACAGGGGTCCCCGTGCTGCAGACCACTTTTTCAGCCTGTAAAGGGGCTCATCCAACACTTGTGAGAAAGCCTTTTCTTGGCAGATATAATCCAATGACCTTCCCATCCCTCCTCCAGCTCCAAGGAGCAGGCAGCCAAGAGACGCCCCATGATCCGAGGCAAACCTCAAAGCTTTGCAGGGTACGGGCAAGGCAACCGCTGTGCTACCGAACTCATTTCACTGAATAAAATGTCTGCAAGGAACATCTCAGGCCTCTTTGCTTTGGATTTATAATGACGTCTCAGCAAGTTAACCTGGCTTTTGAAAAAATTTCCCGTGTTAAGAGTCTGCAGAGTAGGGGAAGGGGAGATGATGGAAACATTAAATGGAAGGCCTGTGGGGATAATTCCAGATTTAAACCCTCATAAAATGCAACTGGTTTCCAAAACATGCAGAGCCGGATTATTGTGACAGCGAACAGGAGGTGAGGGGGAATCGGCCAAGTGGAATCGTCTTAATGGCCACTAGAAAAGCAACTACTGGGTAAATGCTGTAAAAAAACGTTAACAAGCCGGACGCTGCTGTTTTGAGAGGCTGCGTGTGTAAAAGTGAGAAGAAATCCTTGCAGCACCTTGTTGGCAGCATCCGAGTTCTCAGAGGGTGTTTTGAGACTCAATCCCCATCACATTGTGCTGACTCAGAGGTGTGCACCTACCCCGTGTGCTGGGGCTCCCCATCAGGGACTTCTCTTACCATTCCTTATCCCAAGCTCCACCAAAGCTCATTTGTGCAGCCAAACATCAAATACAGCATTTCCATGGTGTCACAAAAGTTGTTTGATTTAATAATGAATACAAAAGGTTTCTTGCCCTGATTTGAAATACCAGATTATTAGAGCAACTTCAGAGGCAGGGAGACGCTGGTCCTCCTCAAGAACATGCCTTGAACCTCTTCATTGGTTGCCCCACAAGTACTAGGGGTTGGGACACTTGATTTCCTTTTCTTTTCCCTTGCTGTTGTGTCTAGAGAAATGCAATTTCTGACCAAAATGTCTCCTGAGGTTGGTACAGTTCTGACAGCACTCCCACTGTGGGCTCGCTGGTGCTTGACACCCCAGATAAATTCATCCTGTAGCCACCCAGTGAGACATTAACACGATCTCCCATCCCAGCCATCTATTTTCACACAGTTTGTAGGACTGTAACAGGTTTGAAACTCTATCAAATTCGCTGGAAATTAATTGGCAGGTTCAAAGGCCGCTGGGAGGAATGGAAAGCCAATTAGCTTTTCCTGAGTGGGCCAAAAAATAGGAAACTCTGTTGAACCCTCCCTATCAACACTGAATTATTTCCGACGAAACCTCCATTCAGCTGAGGAGGGAAATCTAATAGAAGTGTCACTCAGGCATACATCAGGGACCGCAGCGTTTGCTCTCGCCTGCGGCAGCTGGGGAGTGGAGCTAATAGGAAAAGCTGCTGGATGGAGAGTCCTGCAGCTAGACATCCACTTAGAGTCTGTTGGGATTTGGAAGACCTCCATGAGAGCCCCCCTGTGTGGTGAGCCCCCACAGAGGGATTTAGAGCATCCCATCCCCTCCCCTCTCCTGTGCTGGCAAACCTTGGCTTTAAGTTAATATTTTTTATCCCCTAGATCTTCATTTTCTGCTGGTGAACTTGTGGCTTATCGCAGAACTTTCTCTGGCAGAGCACCTCAAGTCATGGCCATGGGCTTTCAACAGGCTTCAAAGTGCAGGTGTATCATGATGCTTCCCAGGGGCTGTGGAGGAAAGCCTGGATCAGGAATGGCAGTATTTTGTGTACAAGCCACCTTCAGCCAGTTCCCAAGTGGGTCCCCAGAGTGGCCCAGAGCTGACCTCGTAGCTTGGAGTCAGACTTCCATTCCCTGCATGGAAGTAGGTTTCCAGGCTGTTCATGGATGTTGGTCCCTCTGACCTATAGAATTGGACCTGCAGCAGAAAGATGGTTGTCTCTTGGGGCTCAGATGCTCCACAGGGTCCCAGATCACATCCTGCTCTAGATGCTGGCTGCAACAGGAGCTGGAAGTTTCCCACCATCAACTAGAGGAGGACAGGCAGAGATGCACCTTCAGCTCTGTGTCCCACTCCCCCCAGAGCAGCTGCTTCCTCCAGTTGATCCTCCAGCCTTCCTCCTGGTTTCACACAAGTGCCATAGCTACGACACAAAGAAAAAAATCATATTTCTAGCAGCTCTCCCGGAACCCTTTGGGCCCTCACGAGCGAGGCTTTGATCGACACGGTGCACCAGCAGGCTCCGTGCCAGGCTGATGAGAACTGAGGAGATTGTAATGAGATTCCTTTTGTAATTCTTGTCAAGGCGCAGAACCAGCGAGCCTCAGTAAATCAGAGAAGCCTTTCGTGTCTCTCGTCTTGATGGAAACATCAGTAGAGAGACACTTGGTGCTAAATTGTCTGCTGGCTGGCAGGAGTCCAGTCCTGAGAGCAAGACGAGGGTAGGGGGAAATACAGGAGAGTAGCACATGGGTTCAGACTCTTCCTCCAGCCTTGAGGGCCAGATCCAGCCATGCACTGGTCTGATGGGGCTCATTCTTGTAGAATGAAAGTGCTCTGCAGGTAAACTCATACCTGTAGGGCTCTTTGAGCTGATGGCACCAGAAAGAGAGACCCAGAAGCTCAACCAAGGGAGGGATGCAGAGAAAGAGCAATGCCCTTTGCATCCATGATCATAAGGTGGTTCCCCACCTTTTTTTTCTTGTCCTGAGGCATTATAGCCACAGCAAAAAGCAGAGGTCTCTGATACCAGCATGATGTTTTCTTAGTGTTTAGGAATTATTATATATATAAAGGCAGGGAGGAGAGCTGAGCACTAGGGTTTGAGACGGAGTCAGGTCTCAGGACCCTGAAAGTGGTTCATGAAGTGTCTGCCTTGCCCCAGGGGCATTGCAGGTCTGTATCTTCAGCCTACATCTACTAGTTCCATGACAGCAGGATGGAGCCCTTGGCCACTGCTTGATGAGTAACATTCGTGGGGCCCAAACCTGCCTGGTCAAGTGCTGTGGGGCCATCATTGCATCTGATGTGATGGTTAAGATACCACTGGGCTTTCTCAGAGCTGTGAACTCAAGTCCCCTCAGTCCTCTCACCTAACCCAGCCTTGTTTGTTGAATTATTTAGGTCTTCTTGCTGAGATTTAAAACATCTCCTCGTTAGCGAGGTGAAAAATGTCCCTAGTTAGTGACATCTATCCTGCCTGGATCCATTTCAGGTATGTCTAGTGTTGATGGATGCAGAGATGGGGAGGGCTTTTCTCCTCCCTCTCTCCAGCCCCAGCCTTGCATATTCCCTGCTAGAGGATGCCGTTCCAGAGACTTTATTTATTTACCTTTGAGAGGCTGTACATCTTCTCCTGCAGAAATCCTGCCAGGTTTATGAGCCATCCAGCCTTGGTTGCCTGGATCAGCATCCTGAGATGCTGACGTGCTTTGGAATGGAAGGGGTCAAGGTGGGTGGACATGCTGAGAGGGCAGCAGCAAAGTTCCTGTGGTTTGATATGAGAATACTGAGCCGAGAGGACTCAATTCAGCAGCCCACTTGGTAGCCAAGCTCCCTGAGCACCAGTTCCTGCAATATGTGTAATCTGGGGGTAATTAGCTGTTGTTCCGTCCTGCGACCGCACCAGTGTCTGCTTGTGCTCAGCTCTGATCTGCCATTTGACAGGTCCCAGCTCGATGGAGAATGTTGCAATTAAATGGTCTTTCAGGTCAAACTGTATTTCAGGGTAGAAAACAGTGACTAGCTCTAGCTGGAGTGTTAAAGGCTGGAGGGAGGCTGTGCAAGTGTTTGGTATTCAAGTAGCGACAAGTCCTTCTGGTGTCTCTGTGAGGAGGCAACAAACCCAGGGTTTGGTGTCAGTTCTATCAGAGAGATGATGCCTTTTTGGATGTGGTGGTATGAATTCTGGAGGGGGACTTCAAGTCTTTGAAAATCTGCACCTTTCCAGGCTCCCGCCCTTGCCGTTGCAGCATATTCCTAAATATTTCACCCTGATGCCTAGTGGGCTTCTTGGACTTCTTGTCCTTGTTGTCCTAAGCCTTTACCTTCTCCATGTTACACAGAAGCATAACTCAGTGATAAACTTTTACAGAAGAGAAGTGACACCTGGGACAGCCACACTGTGCTCTGATGGGAGGCAGGAGTCAGTTGATATTTGGGGGACATATGGAGAAGGTCTTTACTCCTCCACGTTGGGACATGGGCTGCTTGGGGATGTGATTTAGCAGTGGACGTGCTAGAGTAGGGATATGGTTGGACTCAATGATCTTAAAGGTCTTCTCCAACCAAAATGATTCTATGATTCTATGATTCTATGGGCTGTACTTACCTGCTGCCCAAAAGCTGTTGAAGACTTTGGGAAGGTTATGCTGGAGAAATGCCCAAGAGTATCTGTGGGGCTTCTTCCTCTAAAACTCTGTTTCACTGCATTTGGTTTCCACAGACAAAGCCACTGCAGGGAACAGCCGCCCTTAGAGCTCTCACCCACCATTCCCTCCCTCCTCCCTCTCTCGCAGGAAAGCAGAGCAAAGCTTTGTATAAACCACTGCTCTCCAGATCCCTTTGAACGTTGTCAGAGCCCCCTTGTTCTGTGCGAGCAGAGCAGGTTTCAATAGACATGAGACTAACCAGGCACTTTAAAAAAAAAAAAAATCCCAAACCACAAACATCTGGGTGAGTTCTTGAAAAAAGGAGTTTCTTCCTTTAATTTTTTTTTTTTTTTTGAGAGGAACAAAATTACCACCAGCAACACAACAACACAAAGCTTTCAAGTCTGCTTCAGACACGTGTCTGAGATTTCCGCCTTTGACAGAGGACGCTTTGCATTGGGTGCCTTGTGTCGAATTGTGCTCGTTTCAGATGTTTCCAAAACAACAGATGCTTGTAAAACAAGAGCAATAAAGTGAGTGGCTGCTGATCATGCTTCATCTTAAAAAGGAACTTGCAAGACACTCCTGTCTGCTCTGCCTCCCTGGAGATGTAGTAGTAAAGGCTCTGCCCCCTTGGATGGCACGGATGGGTTGCTGGCTACGTTAGGTGAAGCCTGGATTTAACCCACATTTAAAAAGTGCAATCTGGCACAGTCTTGGAATCAAGATGCTCAGAATGAGCTGCATCTTCTTAGACATTTGGCTTCGGGGCCTGAGGCTCAGCCCTGCCACCCATGTGCAGTTCCTCTTGTTGCTGGCCAGGATCCTGGAGAATAAATAGCTTTGAACATCAGGCTCCTAAACTGCATTTTGGCATGTGAAGCCTTGGAAAGGGCTTTGCTTTGGAGTCTGCTCCTGTAATCCCAAAGAAGCTGCCTGCCAGCTCCTTGCAGTCACTTTGTGCTTTCATATATATTGGAGTTGGAGTGTCAGAAGAACCACAGCCCCAGTGCCATTTCCCTTCCCCACAAACACTGCATTGATTTAACTAATGGCGTGCACTCTGCGAGCACCCTCTGAGGGAGGATGCTGACATTGGGAGAGGATGCATCTGATGAGATCCCACCATGTCTTGTCTCCCGCCTAGAAATCCCCCCTTGTGCAGCCTTCTCTGGTCAACAAGAAAAAACTGCAGTATGAAAACCATCATCTAGAGCAGCCAGTGTTCCTTCTCCCCCAGAACCACATTCCTTCTCTTAAGAAGGAGCTCTCAAAGCTTAAGAGGGCTCATTTACATCATGGGATGTTTTGCATGAAGTTGGAGAGGTCCAATGGGAGGTCTATGGCCTGTGGGATGGTATTAAAGGGATTGGTACAGGAGGAGGTGGACAGAAGGCTTTGGGTCATGTGTAGGTGAAGGGTGCATTGGCTGGAACACAGGAACAGTCTGTCTGCAGGCGTTGGAATAAAGATAAATAAGGGGAGCTCAGGAAATGGAGATTTCTCAAATGTAATGTTCGAAGCGTTCGGGAGAGGGGTGGGAAAGCAGCTGAGAAATGCTGCAGCTCGTCAAATAGCTGGTGGGGAGGATGGGTGTCTCTCCCAGCGCTTGAAGGGTCCCCAAGCATCCTGACACCTGGTTCCCAGCCCTCTGCAGGATCTCCCACATCAAATGGGATCAATCAGTTGAAGGCCCCTTTTGCAGGGGGACCAAGGGAAGCAGCTCGCGCTGCACTGGGCCCCAAGGGTTAACCGACCCCACAGCCAGCTCCTCCACCCGAAGATCAAAGCAGCTGCTCTCCCCAAGCCATCGCCTTGGCCATGTGCTCTGTGGTGACTCCATTGTATTCTCTCCACAATGAAAGCTCTGTGGCGGGCGGGAAGGCCCCAGCACGTCCTCACCCAGAGACTGTCACGCTGGCGAGGGGGTTCGCCTGCATCCGGGCGCGTGAAGGGGGGAGTCACGCAAGGGAGGTGATATCTCCATTTGAAGTCTCTGGCAGGGCAAGCGCTGCTGCTGTTCCGGGGCTCGGGTGAGCTTGCTGCTGGTGTGGGGGTGGAAGTTTTCCCAAGGACTTTGTCTTTCAAGCTGCTGTCGCTGGCTTTTGATGCTGGGGCTCGGCGGCGTGTTGCCCAGCTGGAGCAGCCAACGGCTCAGCGCTCGTGGATGCAAAGAGGAAGGGATTTACCCCAGCCTGGGCAGTGGGACAGTGGCAGGGACGGCATGGAGAGCTCTGATTCCCACTGCTGGATTTACACTGCTGTAAAATGATGTCTCCACATGTCGTGGGGAGCATAAAAGAAAAGGAGCGCTGTCCGACAGGCTCAGTTTGCCAAATCTCTACCATCCAGAGCATGGGCAGGGACACCTGATGGTTTCACCAATGCCAAGCTGACAGGAAGTGCCTGCTACACACAGTCCCCCCCGCTCTGACTGACAGCTTCTTCGGTTATTATTGCATATGCAAATCCTTGCAATGTGATTTCCCAAAGCTCTGAGCATTTGCTAACTCCCTTCACAGAGGGCTACATAGGGAGTTACTGTGAACTGACGCTCGTGTAATTAGGAACAGGAGTTGGCAAGCTGGCAGCACATCATGGGGTTGTTAAGGATAGGATGTGGCACTCCTCTAGTCACTGCATTTGGAGCAAATTGTGTTTTTAATACTAAAATGTGGTTACTTAGCACCAACAACTGATCACAAAGAAATCTATAGAAGAAATTATATCGGGTGGGTAGCGGTAACAACCCATCCTTTGGAGCACTCTCTAGTAGGGGCCATGGTGAGCCTCTGATTTTGATGGTTTATCATTTTGCCAAGAGTTTCATCTTTGGATTGAAATGGCCCAAGCTCGGTTGTTACTTCAGGTTGCAACCTGGTGGAAATGTTCAGGAAAAGCAGCTCAGCTTTAGTGGAGTAAAGCTTTAAATGGGTCAGGCAGCCATGCTGACCTTCTGTTTTTCAGTTTTTAAATACAAATCTGAGGGATCCCAGCATCTTGTGCAAAGTTAATCTAGAAGCCAGGAAGGTGCCTTTTGTTGCATCTTGGAAAACAACTCCAGATTTGGTCAAAGTAGGTTCTGAGGATGGCCAGCTCAGTGTTTTGGAGGCTCTACATGTTCCTGCACCATGAATGAGCTGCTGTTCCAAGTAGTTCAAAGGATGATGCTCACGTCAGGCAATCACTGGCTTGTGATTTGGTTTCTGGATGGGGTGACTTGAGGCTGGTTTTATGTGGGGTCTTGACTAAACCTGGCCTTCTGTGGCTTTGGTTTCCCAGCTGCCCATCCTGGTGCTGTATCTCCTGCTTTCCTCCTCTGAGAAGGTGCAGAGCTTCTCCAGACACAGCTCCAAATGTAGGTTTGGAGATGCAGCTGGACCTGAAGCTGGAATCGCTCCTGACTGCTCAATTTCAGTTGATTTAATCTGGTTTCTAAATGCATGATTTTGTCATCACCTTCACAATCACATGTCCCTGTGACAAGCAGGCCACTGCAAAGCCATTTGCTCAGCCCATCAGCTGCCAGCTGTCAGCACATGAGGGGCAGAAGTCTCACGCTGCAGTTCAACAAAAAGCAGGGGAAAAGCCTGAGAATGTTTATTACCAATTACTTTCTGTCTTCCTTTGGGGGACCCATTATGCCAGGCACTGAGAGACACACAGGGAGAGGCTTCTTCCTCTGCAAAACACATTTTCCAGGCCCTGGTTCAGCAAAGCATTTAAAAGCACGCTTAATTTCAGGCTGTATGTGTAATCCCCTTGAAATCAATGGGAGTTAAGCATTTGCTTTAATGCTTCGCTGAGTTGGACCCTAAGCAGACAAGCCAGACAAGGAGGGGATGAAGGAGAGATTTTTATTTCCTCCCGGGAGTGGCAGCAATGAGAATCCACCTCTCTGAATCATTACCTCGATGCTTCTGTCAGGCTAGATGGGATCCTTCCTCTCGTAGATGCTGCCGTCAGCCTGGGGTAGCTCCTTCATCAGCCAGGTTTGTCTGGGGAGGAGAAAAAAACCAGGGAGCCTCCGCTTGTGCATCTCCACACATGCATGCAGATGTAATTTAAAGGCAAGCAGCAAGTTACACTGGATGGGAATAGGAGCAGGAAATCCTCTTCCACTGCACAAATCTGGCCTTTTTCCAGGTACCATGTCATCACTTTTTGCCTATGTTAAAGTACCTGACCTTCTGCTGCCTTTGCTTGCAGCGAGTTTAAATTACTTAGGACTTCTTTTTTTTCCAGATGCTGTTTTCTTAAATTACTCACTGAGAAAGCCTGAGTCAATCTACATATTAAACATACTGGAGATTGGAGTCCAAGGCAATGTGGCTCATGACAGTTGTAGGAAACCAAATCTCTTCCCTTGTAAGTCCGTGCTCCCCCTTCTCTTCCTCCTTTAGCTTAAGGCGATAAAACTTTGAAGATGTAATCTAGGCATTATCTGCCTTTTTGGATAATGTTCAACAGTAATTTTAGCATCGTCTTTATCTCCAAAATGGTTGCTTTAAATTCAGCTGCTTCCTTCCCAGAGGCTGATTTTATTTTTTAGGCAACAAAGCATCTTTCCCTGTGCATTGCCTTCTGGTGGGTCAGATTTTTTTGGGTCCTGGTTTATTTTCCTATTTCCACCCCACCTCGCCCCATCTCTGCCATACCTCCTCATTAGCATTGTTTGGCTTTTATTATGTTGAGATTTATTCTCCATGCAAAAGGATCTATCCATACAGAAGAGCTCAAAGCATATTCCAGAGGTGGGACCTGGGAGCCGTTCCTGTTTCCCCACCAGCGCCCTTCCAGCCCGTGCTGCTGGAAAGGATCAAGGCAAGAAGACATCCTCTCCCAGGGACTGACCCAAATTTTCAAAACCTCCTCTCAGGATAGATACCACAGGATGTTACCCCTCATCCTAGCCTGTTTCCCTCCTGTTTTAAGCTCATCATGATTTTGGTGTGCCTTCAAAGCTCATATGGTAGGTCAGAAACATCAGTAACAAGGTTTACTTCTCTCTGCTTAAGAAGAAATTTGAAAAGTGGGTCAGTTCATATTTCCCCAATCTAGGTAATTTTCTGTGGGGAAATGGAACTGTTGCCTCCTTCCTTTTTTTTTTTTCCCTCCTGACAAATCCTCCAGCATCAGGATGCGGTCTCAAATATGTATTACCTCCCCTCTCTCAGAGACAGAACCTGCTTCCAATAAAACTTCCCCCGAGACACTGGATCCGGCTTTGACTTTCCTGATTAAATGGCCTCTGGATTTAATTTGACAAGAGAGAGAACTTATTTAGCAGATAAAGTATCTTGTTCAAAAGGTGATGTTTCCATTGCAGCCTGATATCTATCAGATTCCACACCCCCCCCCCGTCATGTATGGTTGGAGCCTACAATGAAACATCACCTTTTGCTAAGTTATATTTATCACAGTCACTCTCTTTTCCCCATATTTTTTATTAGATCTGTCTGAAGCTGGGTGATTTTATAGGCAATGTGGCGTATATTTCCATGGGCTCTGGACAGGCTGAAGGACCCCCCTGCAAAGTGATGGGGAACCTCCTGAGTGTCAGGAGCTCATCTGATGGAGCTGGAGGGACGTGGCTCTACCCATGGCTGAGTGTAGCAGAGATTTATGTGCATCTCACTTTCCAGTGTGGCTCTGGACATAACATTGCTTCTCCCCTTCTGCTGTGGTTCCATCTGCATGGCTTGGGCTGGAGGGGAAGTCAGGGAGGGTCTCTGCCTTACCAAGGGCACAGGGGGGTTTGGGACTGACTCTAAAGCCCCCAGAAGAAGGATCATGCTGTTAGCAGCATTTCCAAAGATCAAATACCTTCCAGAGTGAAGTCTGGGGGCTTTTATCCTCATCACAGGCTGTTTCAAGATGGATGAGTTTGGCAGGGATCCCTTGCAGGCACGTAATGCTTTGCCATGGTGGGGGCAGGATTTGAGGACATCCCACTTGTTCCCTTGCCAGGAGCTCCAGGAGCAGCTCAGCAGTAAAGGGCAGCTGTCCGTGGGGTGCTAACGCAGGGAGTGTTGGCTGGGGAGGGTTTATGTGGAGCTCCCAATAAAATCCACTCATCTGCTAATGGCACCATTTGTTTAACAGTGGTGTCAGCAAGCTGTGCGTGATTGCATTCTCTTTAACACAGGCTGTTCTCCAGCCTTTGAAATGCTCATGGCCTTGGCAGTGGCAGGTGTGGGACAGAGCCCCATCCCACCCATAGCACCAAGCCGGATCTCAGCTCTGTGCCATGAAACCAAGGCATCAGCAAGCTCTGCCAACGAGGGTTGATGACCCAGGCAGGAATCCTTCATGTGTGAGTGTCTCTACAAGCGAGCCGAGGCGCGTCTCTCCCGTTAGTGCAGACTGGCATCCCCTGCTCACAGCTCGTATGTAGGTCACTGGTTCTGAAATAGCATGGAAGTCAGGCAGCCATGTCCCCGGTGTCTGCCTGCCTACGGGAGGTCTGGCGAGGAATATACTGAAAGCTGGGGGAAGAGCTGGTAAAAACCAATTTCCTCCTGATTGCTCATGCCCATACAAAAAAAAATATGGGAAATCAAGATTAAATCACAGTCACAGAATAGCGGGCGTTTGAAGGGACCTCTGGACATCACCTCTTCCAAACCCCCCTGCCCCAGCAGCTCACCCAGAGCAGGGGGCCCAGGATCGTGTCCAGGCACCTTTGGAATCTCTCCAGAGAAGGAGACTCC
>JAVSBS010002039.1:70684-98132 GCA_033124195.1 Coracias cyanogaster | reverse complement strand
GGGTGACAGAACAAGACTGTCTCAGAAGAAAGAAAAGACTTTTCTCTTCTCTTCTCTTCTCTTCCCCCTCTTTCCTTCCTTCCTTCCTTCCTTCCTTCCTTCCTTCCTTCCTTCCTTTCCCTTCCCTTTAATTCATTCATCTCTAAGCAAGCTTTCCCTGTTTACAACCTCTCCAAAATACTTACAAATGATATATCAAGAGGAATATTAATTGTACGTGCAGCTTGATCCATTCATAATGCTCATCTCACAACAAGCACCACCTCGAGTCCACTCATGATATATTAATAACAGAGATGACAGACTTGACATTTAGAGCACTTTTTCTAAATGACTTCCCACACTCCCAGCCCTGCTTGTATTGGTTCAGGAGAGAATACGCTGTCACACTCAGCTTTCTGATGGAGAGGGTACCACATTTCATAGGTATCATAGAACTACAGTGGGCATCAGCATCAATCTTCGAATCTGTTGTAACTGCAAATATGTAGATTGGATGACTGCATAAAATGTTGATATATCAACACATCAGTCCTCATTTACATCTCTTGCATTATTTAGGATGAAGGGGTGGTTTAAAATCACGTTGGTGATGTCTGGATGTACGGAGCAGGTGCTGGTGTGTCGAGTCTTATCTGCCTGGTGTAGGCTGAACAGTCCTCAGCAGCTTTGTTTTAGTCTCAGGATATATATGGGAAGGACTGGAGATTTTCCATTATTAAATGTTCAGAAATGTCACCCAGCTCAAAATCTGCTGGGGAATATAGTCCTTTGCTTGGACAGCTGCATTGAGCTAGGAATGGCCCAGGACGTTCATCTGTGGGCAATTGGCATCACAGAGAGGTTGATGGATTGGAGCGTGTTAAGAGAAAAGCAATGGAAAAGGGCCTAAGAGTTGAAGAGATGGGTTTATGGGAAAAGATAAAAGGAAATCAGTGTAGAGGGAGAACTCTCTCAGGCTCTGGTACTTAGACAAGCCCCAGGATTTCTCAGCTCTCATCCTTACTGCCTGATGTCCTTCTGAGAGGGAAGTACTCTGGTCTCACGCTACCGCGTCCAGGCCTGAGACAATCAGGCTGTTTTCTGGAGTGACACAGAAGACAAGCGGCATCCTGGCTCTTCTCAGACCAGGCCAGTCTGCCCTGTGCTCACACCTGCCTTTACCTCTAAGGGTTTGGCCGTTGTAAGGACCTGCTGAGAGTTAGATGGTTTGGGAGCAAATTCCCTTATACTAAGCTTCCTGAGTATCCCCATGAAAGCCCTGAGAGTGAAAGGGCAGGAGCCAGTGATTCCCACAGTGTGCAGCCATAGGCAAGTGGGGCAGAGATGGTGTGCCATGGTTCCTGGTTCCAGCCTGGGGCGTTGTAGTGCATCAAGCTGGAGTAGCACAGTGATGGATCAGAGTCATGTCCTGAGTGGAGCTGAATCACAGAATCACAGAGTGGTAGGGGTTGGAGGGGACCTCGGAAGATCATCTAGCCCAGTCCCCCTGCTAGAGCAGGATTCTAGAGTAGATCATGAGCTGTGAAGCTTCCTAGAGAAGGAAAAGGGAAGGGGGCCATATGAAGAGGATTGGTGGCACTGCTCCTGCCTCTGAACATCCTGCTGGAGAGAGGCTCAACCCTCCAGCCTGGCAGCGAGTGCTGTGATTGCTCGTGTGGTTATAAAGCTATAACCTCGAGGTCTGAAGGAGGGTTGCAACACGTTGATGGTGCCAATACAATTTCTGCATTTACCCGAGGCCTGAGAAGTAGCCCCTGCTGAAGCATGGAGGACAGTGACCTGAAGGTTGTTCATGGAGCCATGCTGGGGTCCATGCTCCATGTACCCTCCTGCTACTCAAGCATGGGATGAGAGAAGCCTGTGATGGTCTTCTAGAAGTTTCAGGGTAGGAAATGGGACATTGATCTGAAGAATTTGGGGCCTACTGGCCAAGAACTGGGAAGTGAGGAAAGAGCTGCAGGTCAGAGCTGCACACATAGCTTTCACACCAGCCCCCATGGGACATGAAGGGTTTGCTGGGAGGAGGGAGCCGGGCTCCAACCCTAATGCTGCGCAGTTCGTGGTGGGGGAAGCTGTGTCTGCTTCTCTGACTTTGCAAGCACTTGCTCTTGCTGTCCTGGTTTTTCTCAAAGCTCTTCACAGAGCCAGTGCTGTATCCATGGCAATTAAGGATTTCCTACTTGTGGCTTTCTTGCGTGTCATAGTCAGCGAGAACCTCCTGAAGATGCAAGATTTCAAGAGAAGCTTGGATTTTCCTGCCTGGAAAGCCACAAGCTCTTGATACAGGAATGCAGGAGAAATCTCCATTAATAGCAGCTCTTTTACCATTTCTGATTGTGCGTGGGAGAGCACTGGCCTCGGATCTACATAGAAAACAATTTCAGCCACACAAGGTGCTAAAGGATTGTCCTGTGCATACGGAAGAAAATATTTTGGCACCTAAAATACTGCCTGGGACCTGCAAAAATGGCAACAGTGATTTTCTGCAATGAAAAGTAATGTAACCACTCCTTAGGAGGCTAAATTTATCACCAAAAATGGCATAAATACGCATTTTATGAAGCAGTTGACCAAAGGAGAGGAATATTTGGGACATTTGAAGGCTGTTCTTTTTTTGAACATCAGAGGTTATAGATGAGGAAGGTTGGGGTACACTGCATTGGGCTCTGGATAATATATTCCATTTTTCATCCATTCCTTGGTTTGGACGCCATTTCCCAGCTTTGAACCTCTGGTGAATTCAGCAGTGGGGTTTAGACAGCAGAAGCTGAAGGTTCTTTCTGGCTCAGGGATATCTGTATTACCTTGGGAAAGTCATTTTAGCTCCTTCATACTTGTAGTCTCTTCATCCCTATCCTTCTCCTCCCAATGCTTTACACCTGCCTTTGAAATGGAGATAGAAAACAAAAACAATCTGAATTTATTAGTGTCTGCAATGGGCTTTGAGATCTTCAGAAGGAGGTGAGAATGCAGGGCTGTGGGGCAGCAGCTCGTTGTAGCGTTGCTCAATGTTAGACTGGGATCACCTTCCTCAGATATTGAAAATAGGTTTTGCTCTAATTAGTGTGCTAAGTGCTTGTCTCCTTTTCTTGTTTGAAGTGTCAAATTTTCATTACAGAACAAACAGGCGACTCCTCAGAAGATTTCCTCTCAATTAGTAGCAAGTAGGAACTGGCTTGCTTGTGCAAAAAGTGGGAAATGGTCAAAAAATAAAAGTCCAATCCCTGCTGGTGCATTTCCAGTATGACACGCTCTGTCACACTCTGCCATGGCAGGAGTAGCAGCTAACGCGTCATGTTCTTTCTGTCACCGCTAACGTGGAGTGGCATGTCATATTATGTACTGTCACTGAAGTCATGTCATTAAACACTGAAACATCAGAAAAACCCCCACACAATTAAAAGGATCCCGGGGCTAAAAAGTCCGTTAAAAAAAAAGGAAAGAAAAAGGAATATAACATTTTCTTACATAAAATTAACTCAGTTTTGTTTACATAGGAATTGCCAGCAAAGGTGCCAGAATTTCCTGAAGATTTTGTCTCTGCTTCAATTATTTCCTGCCCTGGGAGATTTTGACAGTGCTGTTCAGACCTTTGCAGTGGAGATGTCGCAGAGCCCATCAGCTCCTGTGCTGCCAGGTACCTGTCTTGCTGCAAAACCCTACGGGAGACCAGGAAACATGTAGATTTTGCTCTGATATTCCTGGAGGAGATGAATGCTGTTCTCTCGGGCTGTACACCTCCGCCTGATGTAGAACCTGGGTAGGGAGGTAAATCCAGGCACAGCCTACAAGGTCTTGTCTCCTCTCTGGTTCCCTGCATGACAGCCAGCTCTGCTTGCTATCTCAGGAGATCTTCTCTCCTTTGAGGGCAGGAAGATGTGCACCGTTGTGGTACCAGGATGAAGGTTGGGATAACCTGGAGCTTACCTCCAAGAGCATTTTCTTCCCTTCCTGATGTCAAGGCTAATTCATGGCTTTCTATGACTGATCATGAAGGTTGGCTGCCCATTTTGCAAGTTCTGAGTGGATACCTCAGGCTGGATCTGGGATAAGGGTTTCTGGGATGGTTGGGGAAGGGGACACTCAAAAGCAGTGGGGGTCACAGCTATTTTTGAAAAGGCTACTTCAGCTTAGGCAACTTAATTTCTTTAAAGCCTGTCCTGTCGATGGAAAGAGAAGGACTCCTTTGGTAGGTGATTCAGAGCCAGAAGCCAAGGTAGCTGCTCCAAAGCCCCATCTGGAAAAGCCACTTCTTGCCCCATCAACTGCAGAGGAGCCATGGGGGGACACAATGCCACAAGCACTCCCCAGATCCCACCCTGGTCTGCCCAGGGAAGCGCAGGAGCAGATACGATGGCTCTCCCCAAGCAGAGCAGCACAGCACGGGGACGTGCTGTGTAGAGAGGAGAACCGAGGGACCAGGCTGGCCCATGACCAAAGAGTTACAAAATGGCCATCAATAAACCGAGGCCGGAAATTAGAAGGTCTTGAAGCTTGGAGGAGTGAGGTCCTGGAACAGGTTCCAGCAGGAACGGTGGCGGCAAGAAGCCCACGTAGTTTAAAATGGAGCTTTATGAATAGGTTTTATTATGTGGCTGCCAGCAATAGCAAGGGCTGAATTGATGGCCGGGAGAGCTCCTTTTAAGGCATTTTGGTCTTTGCTCCATGCTTTGCATTCTCCGGGGATTTTTTAAGGTGACCTTCAAAGGATGTCTTTTAGAAAGCGAATTCTGTCATGCTGCGATTTCTCTGCAACGTATAAAGAAACCCTGAAAGATTTTTAAATATTTGTGTTAGTTTCTGCTTGACGGTTGCTCTGGAACAGGCAGGAGAGTTGAGTCTGGTTTTGCTGGAAGCCCTGCTGCTCTTCTAATGCATCTGTTGGGAGAGAGGCTTTAATGTCTGGACTCCTCTAGTGAGTTCATTGTTCACAGAATTTTAGGTAGGCAGAATCTGGGAAAAGAATAAAAAGTACTTCATGAAACTATCTACCCTTTTGCTTATATTATAATGACAAATGCCTTTTTTTTTTTTCCTTTGTAGCTGTCCCATTTGGGTGACTTATATAAATGTCTTCATCTTCTTATTGATTTCCCTTTCATTTACCTTTATCCTCTATTTACTCTTTTAATAGCTGAGTCCTTCCTAACCTTATCTGGCCACTACTTGATGGAACTGAAACCAGTGATTGCCTGATTACACAGATAATAAAGAATACTGTTAATCAAGAATATGTTTAGGTCAGTGTGTGGATTTTTCCAGGCTCTTCAGATCATGCTGGAGCTGTCACACAAATATAGGAATATGGATGTACTCATCGTGTGATTAATCACGTATATCCTTGCATTATGGTGGCTAGTAATATCTACTTAAACATCTACGGTAATTCATATCTTTATAGGAAGGAAGGTCGTTTTCTGTGTTATGTCAGGCTGCGCACCAAATTCCCGTGGTGCCTCAGCGCTGATGTCAAAGCTGGAACTAAACCCTGTGTAACCTCTGGGTTGGAGCAGATGCCAAACACAATACAGTGAGGAATTTGTAGAGGTGATTTCCCAGGTGCAGGTGATGCACATATTCTGTGCCAGCACTAATTTGGCACCAAAACTACGGTGCCTTTGTGGATTAAATGTAAGAGTGTATTGCAAGGCGGAACAAAATGGATGATGCCATTGATTCCCAGCAAGCACATCCCCCACGGCGAGGCAGGTTAGAGCAAGCTGCCTCTGAGCTCTGCTCAGCTTCTCATGGGTTTGGGTTTTTTTTGCTGGAAATGAAAGAAATACCAATAAATGCTTCACAGGCATTTAGCAAAGGCACGGCATATTCCAGCAATAGTTTTGGTGGGAGCAAGGGATCTGAACACAAGAACGTCCAAGGGTGGCTTGGCCCAGCGTGCTTCAGGGATGCTGCTGAGTCGCAGCACACAGGGTTGGGGAGATGCGCTTTGGCTAAATATATGTTTTTGTTTATAGGAGCAAGACAGCAACACAAAGAGCTTTGTTGACCAAAATCAATAAACTTGTTAACTTGGTCTTCTCTATCAGAAAAGATTAGTAACTAATCCTTTCTCCTTCACCTTGAGGGCAATCCAGGCGTGTTTATTACAGAATAAGAACCGTTCTGCCTCAGCTTGGGAGATCATTAAAGCGAGAGTATGGACAGGGCAGCTCTCTCTGCAGCCACCATCATAGCCAGTGCCCACCCCATGGAGGACACTGGTACCTGGGACTCTCTAAGATAAAAAAGGACCCAGGAAAAATTTTGTAGAGCTCAAGGATTCAAGGACCAGGCTCCACAAGGAGAGTGCTGCCCAATGGCCCTTAGCAGGTTCTACATCTGCACGTGGCTCACACAAGGATGTGCATTTGCAGAAGAGCTTCTGTACTGTCTAAGCCTGGATTTTGATGGTGCCTTCAAAGGTGCAACAGTTTACAGGAGATTTAGAGTGCTGGGGCTCTGGGCAGTGGTGAGTGAGAGGCTGCTGGGAGGTGGGGCCCTTGGTTAAGTCTGGGATGAACTGTTTCCTTAGAGCAGGTAGAAATCTCTGCAGCCCACTTGGGCTTTGTCAGGCTGAGCTTTGTATCCAGCTCAATCAACCGTTAAGAGGAGCGATGGCCTTTTGTTCCCGGATGGGCCTTTGTATCTTCAAGAGAAACAATAGGGAGATTATTTTTTTAAATAATAATTTAAGAGCTCAGTGAACACGGATCGAGCAACAATAACTGGTGGCAAATGAAAAGGCACTTGATGTATGAGATGGATAAAGGTTGTTGGCTAGAAGAAGTTCAGTAAGCCAGGATGATGATGTATTGCCCAGGTTAAAGATCTTTGTACTTATTCTTTATTTTAGAGGGCAATTTAAGATGAAATCCTGACTTTATTGAAAAAAAAAGTGGTGGTTGAACCACTGATTTCAGTGGGTCCAGTTTCTACCTCCTGAAATTTAAATAGAAGTTATTATAGTTGTTGTAATTTGAGGAACAAGATCGCTAAGATGGAGTAGATGGGACAGAGGATGGATGAGAGGCAAAGCTGCCTGGAGAAGAACAGAAGCATCCTGGAAAAGGAGAATCACAGTCTGAAAAAGATCTCAGAGGAGCTGTCAGGAGAAGACTCCAACCAGGGTACCCTGTGCAGTTTCTGCACCTAAAATTCTGGGGGAAAGTTCTGCCATGGGATTTAAGAGTGAGCTTTCAAAAGTGAGAGTCAGGGGACAGCTAATCTTCCCTGCACAAAGAGAGAGTCTGGTCCTTTTTCCACCAGACCTCAAGACAGCCACAGCCGCAACCTCACCTGCTTTGGGCTCAGTTGAAAAAAGTGCATTGGAATCTATTTCCCCTCTGTCCCACACCACTCCTTCAAAAACCTCAGGGAGTGAGAAAGTTGCTCACAGCCCGTTGCTGGGAAAGCGTGGTGCTTAGTTCTGGGAAGAGAATGGTTAAAGGGCAGCCTAGAAATCATCAGAAACGCATCTGAAGAGTTTTTTTTTTTTCTTTCCATTCGTCAATCAAAGAATCTGGTGTAATTGGTCTTTAGTGGGATGATTTATTCACAGTGTTTTAATGTGACCTAAATCCAATCTTACTCATCATCAGCAACCATTGTTCTTGGCACTCATTTTAATCAGATGTCTCGCTAATCCAGACTGATTGTCTAGTGGCTTTCACACATGTCGAGACGCGGTTCTTCAGAGCAAGGAAAAAATCCAGGAAAAGTTCTTTTCCTTTGCAGTAGTCTTGAACCAGACCTTGTGTGCCATGTATTTCTTAGCTATAGGACACCCCTGATGTTGGATGTTTCCAGCCCAGGGTCTCTTTCAGTTTTGTCTCGCCGCTCTCTAAATAGATTCCAAAGTCACTTTTTCTCCCCTGTATCTAAAGTATACCAGGACTTACCAGCAACACTGGGCAGGGAATTATGTCCCCTCTGCAAGCTGTCAAAGTCAAAGGAAGCGGCAGATCATTTTAGCCATTTCAGAGATGTATTGTGGGATGAAAGGGTGCCAGAACCACCTCAACCCCCTCGATATCTCAAGGGTGTGAATTTAAGGGAATCTTTCCAGTAGCCTCGTGCAATCCAGAGGAGGCCAGGAAGGGGAGCAGGAGCCCCAGGCTGCTGGGACTTTGCTGGTTGTGTCATCCTGCAGCCAGCTTCAGGTGAAAAGGTGCCAAAATTTGGCACTTCTTCTTTCCTCAGCGCTCAGTTTTGCAACTTTGCAGACGTTCTTTCATTGTTGCTTTTGAAGCAATGTGAAGGCTGATAATTAAACAAGCTTCGGCTGTAGAAGACTAACAGGAACCCAGACTGCTGGAGATCCCTTAGCGGAGAGGCAGAGAACTGGGGGAGCTTCGCTGGCCCAGTTTGCCCCAGTCAAGAGCTGGTGGGTCCTTGGTGGTGGGTCCTTGGTGGCAGGATCTGAGCACTGGGAAACCTGCCGAGGAGGAGCTGACATCCTTCAGTGCACGGAGAGGGGGTGGCTGTAACTCTGCAGCACTGGCAACAGTTTGGGAGAAAATAGGATGCTGCTGAGTGCTTTGATCGAAAGTGACAGCAGATCCCTATCTAGGCTGGGGGGGAGGGGGTGTTTTGGGGGTTTTATTATTTTTTTGTGCTATCAATCTTTGCTCAGGAGGGTGCCATGGTCCTGTTCAAACACACTGCTGCTTGCGTAGGTGTGGGGAAAGGCAATGCAGGCAGAATGTCTTCTTAAGAGAAGTCATGCCTGCATTTGTAATGACTTTCTTTACTTTTTTTTTTTTTTTTCTGAATCCTAGAGTGCTGCAGAGCTGACCTTGCAAGCCCCGTGCCATCCCGTGACTGTGCAGAGCAAGCTCCGGGTTCAGTTCCTGGTGAACTGAATGTCAGTTCTAAATAATGTCTCCAAACAGATGTTTTCTCTCTAATTTGCCCATGTCCTGCATTCCTTGCTCTGCCTCTTACAGTAGGTATGTGGCTATTGATCAAGCGGTTGTATAAATAAGAACAGCAGTGAGTGCTCGACATCCTGAGGGTTTCATCCTGGTGTGCTGAGTGCCCTGCCTGCTCCACTGCAGCTTTGTGTATGGATACCCATTAGCTTTGACTAGCACCGCAACGTTGCACTGCTCTGCACCGCTCAGAGCTCACCCCCACATTTCAAACTCTCTGACCAGAGTTATCAAGCAGTGCCGTTGCCATTTCAAGGCAGGGGAAACTGAGGCACAGGGAAGGAACCAGCTTGGAATGCAGGAATGTCATCGGTTATGAGTTTAGTGTCAGGGTCGGGGCTGAAATAGAGATCACTCCGGTGGTACGACCTCCCAGCTGTCTCAGGGGGTGGTAAAGCCTTTGTGCACAGTGAGTCGAATCCTTCTGCTTCTGCAAAACTGATTTTCATTGAGAATTTATCTTGGGGAGATGTCCCATCAGACATGGTGTACGTGGACACGAGCTCTCCTTGCACCCAGACCCCATTTGTATGCTGCTGCCAGGCTTTGGGCACATGAGGGACTGTCAGAGGGGGATGTGGGTTGCCCAAGCCAAGGTGTGATGAGGTGTCTCAAGTCCTGCAGGTGAAGGAAAGCAATTCTCTGAGAGCCTCTGTCCTCCGCCAACCATGCAGATTTGGCAGATGCTCCCCATTAAAATGCGCAGAGGTATAACGCTGATCTCGCCATCCATTGCCGACATGATCTGGGATCTCTGATGCTTCATTTGTTTATGCTTAAAAGCATTTCCATTCACCTTTGAAATAATCTCTCTTTCTCTTGTCCCCCACCCCCATGGCTTGAGCAGTTAGACAAGCTTTAAATCCCTTCTCCCCCCAACACCGCTCCACCGCCTCTGTGATCGGGGAGCTGTGTGCATGCATTATTGGCCGTCTGATAGTCCTGCCTGATATGATAGCATTGCTAAGTACCCTCCGAATGCTTAATGCTGCAATTATTATTCTGGTGGGCATCTCCAGAACCTTCTCGCTGTTGGATGAGTCTAGCCTTTTACCTCAGCTCCATTAACAAACATCTTCATCATCCTGAATGCTGTAATGGCCTACAGGGCACGTGCCTCCTGGAGATGCTCCCGCCCTCCCCCCGTGGATAGGACAAAAAGCCTCCTCTGAATACAGGGACCTCTCCTATCAGTAATAATCTGTCCAGGAATCTCAAAACAACATTGGCATGAGCATGGCACTTCCTACCCCCTCCCTGATGCCTCGCTGAGGGCTGCTCCCCCACCCTGCTCCCAGCAGCGCGTCTGTCCTGGGTGATGCACGTTACATGCAACATGCATTTATCACAAAGATGTGATGGTGCCCAGCTGACTATTTCAAGGCAAAGCATCTTTATGGGTGCCCAGGTCTTTGACCTTGAGCAAACACTGCTCCTCCTCTTGTTGTTGGACTATTGCATCTAGAACATGTCAACCACAAGGAAAGTGGGAAATGCCTTTCAGACCATCCTTTCTAGGCCAGCATCTTGTTGTCCATTTCCTTACATCTCTTCATGGCCAAGTTATGGTCATGGCCAAGCCAAGGTCTCCAAGAACTGTATCTGACGCTTGGAGGCAGATGAGGGAGTTGGATCTGTGTATGGGGTGTTTCCATGGCTGGGGATGGTTTGAGGGCTGGATGGCTCCATCTTGGAGACCTCTGGGCTTTGCATTGGCCTCAGCATCCCTATGGGAGGTCTTAAAAATGGTCAGCACTGGTTGTTTCAGAAGGGGATGTAGGAAGAAATCACAGTTCTTATGACCCCACCTGGAGTACTGTGTCCAGCTCTGGAGCTCCCAGCACAAAAAGGAGATAGACCGGTTGGAGTGGGTGCAGAGGAGGGCTACAAAGATGATTAGGGGTCTGGAACATCTCTCCTATGAAGACAGGCTGACAGAATTAGGCTTTTTCAGCCTGGAGAAGAGAAGGCTCTGGGGAGATGTTAATTCAACCTTCTAGTATCTGAAGGGTGGGGAGGGACATTTTACAGAGGCCTGTAGTGATAGAACAAGGGGTAATGGGTTCAGTCTAGAAGAGGGGAGTTTAGATTGGAAATTAGGAGGAAATACTTCACTCTGAAGGTGGTGAGACACTGGCACAGGTTGCCCAGGGGGGTTGTAGATGCTCTATCACTGAAGATGTTCAAGGCCGGGCTGGATGGGGCTTTGAGCAACCTGGTCTAGTGGGAGGTGTCCCTGCCCATGGCAGGGGGTTGGAACTAGATGAGCTTTGAGTTCCCTTCCAACCCAAACCACTCGATGATTCTGTGGTTCAGCTCCTAAGAGAGGAGCTTAGTTTGACAGGTTGTTTTCAGCTCAAAAGCACAGAGACAAATATCCTGCTGGTGTCTGTGTGAACCGCTGCCACCCGGGGACACGCTGGTACCCAAAGGCACCCTTTGCTCACCGTCAGCAGACTGATCTGCTGGGTGTGCTGTGGGCTTGCAGCAAACTGCCGCAGGCATAGTGCCGGGAAAGGCTGCTCCCAAAATGCAGCCCTCGCTTGCCACTTCCACTCAGCCTCCATCACCTTAACGAGTCCTCGCTCCCGCTGACAGCAGCACCTCATAACACGTCAGGCGCTTTCAAGACACAGCGGAAGCCACTGCCTGCCCTGGGGGAGCTACAAATTAAGTCCATCTCACCCTGGAAATTAAACTCGTGGGAGGAGGGCAAAGTGTTGCTGCTTCCCAGGGCTGTGGCAAGGTGGTGGGAGATTCGTGGACCAGCAGGTTTGCTGAGAAAGGCACGTGAGATCGGAGCAGCTCATGCTCCTCATGGCCAAAAACTCTTCCAGGGAGCAGCAGTGACCAGGAGTCACTGGTGTGTGTTATTCCCTTCCTGCCTCTACCTTTGGCTCTGAGTGGATTAATAGCACGGGCTGAATGTTTTCTGCTGGTTTATTCATTCCTTGGCTTGTTTTGTCAATTGAGCAGCTCTTGTTACTCCAGAAGGAGCTTGCGGAGTGATATATGGCCCTGACAGCAAGATTAAACATCCCATTTACTACGCCCTGTCTCCAGAATTCAGACAGCGGAGGCACGGGCAACAGTAATAATAGTCACAAAGCAAACAGAAATCAGATACTTTTCATTTTTAGTTCATTTCTTCAGGGAAACAGGGCAGGGGGGGGAAGGGAAGGAGAAAATGGAGAAGAAGAAATGGGCTGGAAAGGGGAGAAGAAGGGGAAAAAGGTATCAGAGGGGGGAAACACAGAGGAGTATTTACCTCTTGATTTAAATGAGCTCAAAGTCAACTCAGGGTTAGCAGTTTCTCTCTCAAAATCATAGCAGAGTAGCTGAGGACTGTACAACCGGGAGCCTTTCCTGGTGCACGGCCTGATCACTTGTGCTTAACGCTGCTTTAAGTGGCATCTTCTGACACAATTTTATTTCTTTTTTTTTTTTTTTTAGGAATTGCAGCTGCTCTGGGCTGAGCAGGAGCTCAAGATGTGTGGGATGGCTTTGAATGCCAAGTGGGCCTGGGAGGCAGGTACCCAAAGCTTTGCCTTGCTACTGCTTCTGTGCCAGAGAGCAGCAGATGGGAGAAGAGCTGAGAGCAGCTTTGGAAAGGCAGAGCTGTTTTGGTCTAGCTGTGACGGGCTGAGCAACTCTGGGCTGTGCTGGGCTAGAGCTGGTCTGAGGACCCAGTCCTTGATGGGAACCCACAGCCTGGGGCTGAGGTGGGATGGGATGCTCCTTCACCCTTCTGCTTTGCTGGGGGAGAACAGCACCAGCTGCTTTGCTGGTGGACAGGCTCCTGTTCCTGGTTTCCAAAATTTTCTTGGTCTCAGGAGGAGGCTGTGAACCTCTTTCTTCTCTCAGCTTGTCTGGCACTGGAGGTTGCTCAGCTGCAAAGCATAATGTGCATTGGAAATGTTCCGCAGGTCCAACCTGGGGAATATCTACCTGACAGTAGGTGTATTGGGACAGGCTCTTCCCACAGCCCCTTCTGATGGCAATTTGCCTTGGGACAGCTACAAAGAGGGGCAGAAGAAGTGAAGATCAGAGTATCATCAGTGCCTGGCCACTTGAAGTCTGGCCTAAAAGTGAGAGATGTGACAGGTCTTTAACTACTAGGTTGTATGACTTTGCTGTGGAGGAGGCCATTTCATCAGATGGGGGAGCATTCAAACCCCTTATCTTCATCCTTCTGTTCTTTTTGGTTGAAGGGACAGTTCCTCCTGATGTCCCAGCTTGTGTATTGAGCAGGTCCTGTTGGGCTGATGCACAGTAGTGTGTTGAACTGCTGTGTCTTGACCATGTGTTTTAGGATGACAGTCCATAGTGTTGAACTGGGACAAAGAAAATGCACCTGCCAAGCCAATAGCTGGTTTTGAGAGATTGCTCTAAATACCACTAGTCTTAAAAAGAACTCCTAAGACTTTACTGGCAATGCCTACACCACTTCTTCTCCTCCCAGGAGTCATTTTCACAAGTGATGTGGGATTCTGCTTCCCTCTTTGGACATGGCCTGTCCCCATGTTCCAGGATGTCCTCCTTCCGCGCCTGCTAGAGACTGGGAAGCACTGAAATTCTTGAAACTTAAAATACACATTGGGTCAACCCATCTCAGATGTAGCACTTCTGGAGTGAGCTCCCACAACGTGGGTATTTCTTGCTCAGTGGGGACAGGGGACAGCTGATCTCTTCAGAGTTGTCCCTTCTTGTTTTTGAGCTGAGCATGGGAGTGGCTTTACTGGTGTTTGTGCCTTTTTCATGGCTCGGTAAATGTCACCGTGAAATGATCACATCTAACCACGTGTGATGTATCAGCAACAAAAAAAAAGGTCAACTCCAACCATAAATATTTCAAGCCTTTTGAAATATTCATCCATAGCCATGAATACTGAAGAGGTGGGATGGGCCAAAAATCTTCCAGCCCTCTCCTTGCCCCTGCCAGCCAGCCTGCACAGCTGCTGTTGGATCAGAGCTGTCTTGTCCTCCTGCCTTTCAACGCTGATTCCCAGCAGTACGTCCTCTGCTCTGCTGGATGTAGACATTTGAGGAGTGCTACAGCTTTCTCCAGATATTTTTGGCTAAGCCAAGCTTCCCAGGGGGTTGTGTACGTTCTTCCCACTCACATAGCTCGTTGTCCACTGCCAGGTTTGAGGGCATTCCAAGCACACACGTGCTCAGACTGACACCACAGCTCAGCGCAGAGGAGTTGGGCTCCCCGTGGGTTTGTGCTTATCTGCACACGTGCACGTTTCTCAGGCTTGAAAATCCTAGGCAAAGTTTCCAGTCCAAGGGCATGATTTTCTTAGGCCAGCAGATACAGTGGGGAGAAACCAGACTGGTTTTAGGGCAAGTCTTCTACCTAAAACAGGAACACTAACCCCCAGGGTCCAGGGTAGGTAGAAACCAACAGCTCTCAGTTTAGTTGGGTTGTGCTACCTGTTTAGTTAGACCCTGTGGGAGAAGGACAGGCTAACAAAGGAAAAGGAGAGGTGCCATGAGGGGGAAAGGAGATGGGGAGCTGCCATAACCTCTCCCCATAGACCATTTTTATCCTTTAACACTACACCTTCAGCAGCTCTTCCCTTGGGAAACCCTGCGCTGAAATGCGTGCTCTCTTGTTGAGCGGTCTCCTGGGCTGCTGACAGCTCTCCTTCATGTTGTCACTGTCACCTTGCTTAGTGTGGGCTGAATCAGACTGAAAAACACCTGGAAAAGGGCCTCAGTCTACATTTTCCATGTACTGAATGCTGGAGCAGTGAAATCCCATGGCCTTCCCGTGAAATCTGGAAGGACAAGGTTCATCCCATGTATGTCCATCCCTCTAAAGTAAGGTGTGTTCTGGCCAGTGAGGTGCCCCAGGAGCCACAGGGATAAACAGGCCTCCCCAACAGCAACTAATGCCATGTCACTCTCCTTTCCACAGGACTGGATTGCCACGGGATGGGTTGGATTTGGATCTCCAGATGTGCAGGAGGATCCCACAGCCTTCAGCTACTGGTTTGGAAGAGGAAAGTTTCTCAAAGGTCCCATATTAGCCCTGCCAGCCCTGTGGAGGTGCCCTGGATCCTCTTACACATCTGAACTGGTGCAGATGTCTGATTTTTTTAAGTGACCAGATAACACTTGTAGGATTTCGTCCATTTGATTCAGAGATCTTAAACTAGACACCTACCTTGGGGTGGATAAAGGGAAATGAGACTGATTTCACCCCAAATAAAAGACTTTGTCTTCTCTCCACCTCATCTGCTGAGAAATTACTGGTGTCTTTGTCCATCCCCTGATTTCTTGCCCACCATCCTAATCCCTTCAGTTCCTTTTGTCTTTCCCTGTCCTCCCTTGCTGTTGGCAACATCTCCTAATCCATCCCAGTCACTGGTGTTTATTATTATTAGTGTAACATTGAGACACCTCAGCCCAAGATTAGGCCCAGATGTGCTGGATGTTTGACATCCATAATGAAGAGGACGGTTTCTCCCCCACGAAGTGCCCAAGAGCGCAAGAAGGAATCACAGACGGAGATGGACACAGGGGCTCAGTGGGACAGCAGTGTACGTTTTATCTTTGACATAATAGGAAGGAGTTCTATTTAATACTGGATTTCTGACCCCTTGGCAAGATCCTGATCAAAAATCAATAGACATCATCACATTCGCTTCAATAAATAATCCCTGTTTTTCTAAGAGCCATTGCAAGGTCTTAGATCTCAGCCAGAGCATTTCTGTCTTGATGTGTGCTTTTACCGAGGAATGAGAATGGGCTAATAATCAATAACCAATTGAACAGTAACAGTCCTTGTTCCAAAGCAAGCCCCTTTCAAGCCCTGATCTACCAGGGCAATTCAGCTGAGAGGAAATAGTGGTGCCTCTTAATTATAAATGCAATCAAGACTTGTGGAAATTGCCTCCTTTTTTGCTGAGTGGAGACTTACGGTCCATACAGAGTGGAGGGAGAGCAGGAAAAAGGCATCTTGACTCTTGAAAGCAAAAGGCAGAGCTGTTACTTTGTCTGTTGATCTTATTGGTCTTATTTTTTCCTAGCAGCGGCTTCGTGCCCGTTTGTGGGTGCTTGGTGCCATCCCTCTGCACCACGTTTTTTTCCCCCCACGAAGATGTAGTGACTCCAGTTTCTTCCTGTGCGTTGCTTGGGGGGCTTTTAGCAAACATCTACCCAACAATTCTGCCTTTTGAGAGAGGTCTGTATAGCAAAGCAGTTTTATCAGAGAGTGGCAGCGCAGACCAATTGTGCTGTCTGCTGGCTTGTGTGCCCAGGGGATGGTGTATTTCTTGGCGGGATGCTTGTCACACACAACCCGAATGGATTACTTGAGCTTCCCAGAGATTTTCTTAAGGAATTACATATTTTGTAAACATTAGCTGTTAATGCAAACCCTCTCACCCTGCTCCTCGCATCACCAGACTTGGGAGCATTTTGGAGGGGGAGACTGGATTCTTTGCTCTACCAAAATATCAGCTTCTCATCTCAGGGCAGGTGGGAGGAGCTTCGGCAGACCCTGCGATGGAGGAAAAATTACTTAAGCATTGTCTGGGAATGAAAGAGGTCATCTGGCCAGCGGAGCAGAAGCAGTGTGCCAGAAATATCAGTGGGTCAGAAAACCTGGCCAAGAGCAGACACATTTCACACGGTTTCAGCCCCGGCCACACTGGCTGCGTATTTATCTGCAGAAACATCAAAATTAGATCTTGGGGCTGTAGGGGACATACTTGCAAAGACCAGCTGGGGAGATGGGAGCTCCAGCACTAACACCCTGGCTGCTCGGAGAGCGGGGCTCTGGGGTTTTCCCAGGGAAATGCCACCGCTCCATCTGCCAGACTTGGGCACCCCAGTGTCTCTGTTTGCTCTCCAAGAGCTCCAGACCAATTAGGCTCAGTTTGTAATGTTGGTTTTTCCCCGTTCCCAGCTGTCAGCATCACTGATACTCCTGACACCCGAGATCTGACAGCCGCGCTGGGAGCATCCTGCTCCTTACCTCATTGCTTGTGCTGAATCCCCCGCAGACAAACACACACCAACCCCGAGACCTGCAAAATGCCACTGCCTTCAGGAACCACGGCCGGCTGAAACATGATGGGAAGCTAATGCTGACCCATGCCCGAGCTGGGATCCTTATAGGCAACTGGTTATGAGGATAGCAAGGCACCTAAACCCAGCTTTCTGGACAGGAACATTAATTTTTCTGCTGACAGCATGCAGGAGAGCACCAGATCCATCCCACCAGCTCTCTGTGTAGGCATCATCAGCCGCTCTGTGCAGGCACTTAAAGCAATCCACTCTGTTCATGGCCGGGACGTGTCAAAGGGAATGGAGCTGTGGAACAAGATGCTATTTTTACAGTCAATTCTCTGAGCAGTTTAATGGTCATGAGTGGTCAAGACCTCCATTTTATATCGCACCATTAAGAAGGATGCCCCGAGCAACAGGAGATTCCCCTAATCCCAGGAACTGGGGCATGGATTTCAGGTGAAGAGCACCATCTGCTGACATCCCCCCCAGCAGCTTCCTGGGTGTTCGGTGAAGGTCCCTGGCCAAGACCTGGCCATGTACAGATTCAGACTCAGGGCTGTGCAGGCTTGCAAAACTCCTATCCTGACGGGTGGCTTTGCTTCTTTGCTGTTTTAATTGAAAATCCATGGAGTCTGGCAGCCCCAGGAGAAGAAGGCTGCTTTGTTGTACATGTCCTGCCAGGCATGAGGTCCTCCCTTAGCATCATCTCCCAGCTGTGATCTGCAGAAATCCCTTTCCATGCCTGTCTGAGCAGGCTGATGTAGTCCAAAACCCATTGTAGGACCATCAATGGGTCCATCAGTGGTGGTGACTTTTACGATGAAAACATCTGACCCTATTCCTCAACCTTTTGATGGAAACCTGTTTAAAACACCTTAAGAAAGTGGTATTTCTTGGCTGCCACCAGCCTGTGCTGGATGTGAACCCAGCCCCGTATCCTGCCAGTCACCACTTGATTGTCCAGGTGGTCAGTGATGGGCTCTGTTGGTCTGAGACTTTTCCAGAGAGGACTTTCTCTCGGTGCTGCATGCCATGCTGCCAGTTGAGGACTGAGGGTATTTTAAATATGTATAAGCTGATGGAAAGCAGTCATGAAAGGAAGAGCGTGGCTGATGAGGCTGTGTGAGATTTTTCTATTACTGAATTAATTGGTGTAGGAGATGAGACAGACACACAATGAATTGTCTGCCTTTCAGAGCACTTTAATAGAAAATACACAAAGATTCGCTCTTTGGCTCTTCCTCCACTCCCTTGCCTGGCCTCTTCTCTAGCTGTGCTGGCCCCACGTCTGTTTTTCCTCTTGCTAACCACATGCTTTGGTATTTCTTTTGCTCTTGTTCATCCTGTATCATTAGCTTTCCTCTGTATTTCTCCCGCCATCCCTTTAATCAGCCGGGAGGTCTGAGGCCATGCCAGCAGTTCCCAGGCACTTTGCAAACCAGTTAAGAGTGCCTGGGACAAGCCCAGCACACCCACCACATCCTGCTGCTTTGGGATGAGATCCTGGAGGTTTGGGAGAACTGGTTCCTCTCCCATGAGGACAAGTGCGCTGGATCACACTGAGGGTCTTCCTCCTCCAGCCCTATGTACCATGGACAATCCACTCCTGCTCTTAACCCCTGATGAGAGGTACTCTTTGGTGGTCCCAGTGTGGCACCTGAGACTGACAGACACTGTGCCCGAACCCAGCACCCAGTTCAGAGCTGCCAGGAGCTGGTGACGCCAGAAAGCGATGGAAAAGGCCGACTGAGGGTCAAGAAAGTTGTGGCTCCTGCCAGCAAGTTGGGTACATCAACGTACTGGTCAGGCGAGGCGGACATCAGCCAAACTAGAATCAGCTCCCCATGGGTTGAAAAGTCACCTGCGAAATGCAGGCAGGGGCACACGCAGGAGGGGTTGTTCTAGCTGCCACTGGGCACTGGGATGTACTGGGATGTACTGGGAAGCCAGGCAGTGTGGAGCCTGAAGGCTGTTCTGCCATCACTGGAGCTGGGTGAGTGTTTCCCTGGCAGTGAAAAGCCTGGATTGAGACACCAGAAGGCTCCCAGCCCACCTTCCTCCTCCCCCACCGAAAATGTGTGAAAAAAGACCCTGCTATTTTCTTTTGAGATTCAGCGTGACCTTTTCGGTAAGGGCTTTTCCTCATTTCACTTTTAAGGAGTTTAAAGGGACACTTAAAATCTGAACGAAATCCATTCCTTTTTAATTTGCCTGGTGTTTTTTTTTCTCTGGTTGACCTAAATTCAGTCCCCCTCATCACCCCTTGCCCCAGTTTGGTTTTTTTTTTTGGACCTGGCAATAAGCCAAAAAGAGGGAAAAAAAAAAAAAAGGAAAGTGAAAGGAAAAAAAAGAAAAAGGAGGAAAGATATTCACAAAGCCCCATTTGTTACATTTTCTCTGAGTGGATTGATCTGAGCTCTCCTGCTCAGCTTTCCTTTGTGCCCAGACAATGAAGGTGCACTTTTCCCTGCTGGCATAATTGGCTACAATTAAGCTGTGGACAAGATATTTGGTTAACAATCCCCAGGAGACACAATTTGGGGATTAGGGGAGATTCTGTTTCCTGAGCATGAGCTATCATCCTCCTGTCTGTCTAGTTATTGAATGTCTGTGTCACCAGAGCAAGGGCCCCGGTGGACTTTCCCCCTCCTCCTGAGTGATGCTCCTTTTGCATTTCAGCTGGGGATCTTGGAGGGCTTTGCAGGTCATGGTTAATTGGCAACAGCCCCAAATTTTGGCCAGCTAAGCGACATAGCCATTAGCATCAAGGATGGGAGTGTTGCAGCAGAGATGGGAGGGGGAGCTTTTTAAAAAGTTCACAACATTTCCACAGGGCTCCCCAAGCCAGAGAGGGTTTCCTACCTGGGTGCTGGTGGCTGGAGCCAGCTCTGACCCCCATTAATGCCTCCATGTGTGACCACACACCAGCAGTGCCCCCAGCCAGATGACTTAGGAGAAAAATAATTTTCTCTGGTAACCCCATGGCCTTCATTTCCCATAGCTCTGTGTCATGCAGAAGATGGTTATCTTGGTTTGACCCACACAACCTCCTTAGGCTATCTGCAAAAACAGAACCAGGGGATGTTTCCAGCCTGTGGATCCTCTGAAGCACATCAGGGAAGGAACCGCAGTCCATTGCACCTTGGTGGATTAAATCCACATTTGGTAATTAAAGATTTGCTCATGGCTTGCGTGGAAGCAGCCCCGCTGGGATGTGAGTTGTCATCCCTTGTCAAAGGGCTCAATGTTGTTCAAGGATTTGAGGGGAGAGGGATCACAACAACCAAACGGAGACCTTGTTCCACACAATGGGGGATTAATGCTTCGTTTTCCTCTTTTGTAACCTTGCTCCCCAAACGATACACAGGAGCTCGACCTTTGGCTCATCTGAAACGGAATTTGCATTGTTTTTCACCCACAGGCAGGTCTGACCTTGGAGGACAGCTGGCAAACCCTGGCAGCTTTGCGTTTGAATTCTGTAAATCTGAAGCAAACTGTGTGTGCAAGCAATGCTGGGATGGAGGCGGGGGGGGGGGGCTGTGCCTGGGATGCCTTTAGGGACCCCAGGAGGTGGAGCAAGTCCTACTGCAGAGCCAGGCTGGAACCAAGGAGAGCCAGACCATCTCTCCCCTTGCAAGTTATAGAGCTTGGAAGTATCACAGGACATCACCAAGCCCCCTCTTTGGGCACTGTTCCCCCAACTTGATTTGCGCTCACCCCATCTGCGGCACCTCATCCTTGGCTGGCAGCAGGATTTGCTCCTCCTGGAGCCTGGGTTGCCTGTGGGCTCTCAAGCCAACGCTGCCTTCTCCCTCCCTCCCTCTGTCCTCCCCAGCTCTCGCTAATCACAGCCAACATCCCCCCCTCGCAGCCTCCCCAGCACCCGGCTTTGCTGTGTCTGCTTGGCAGATGCAGCCCATTATGAGGCAGAAAGGGGTGAGCGGGGTGATGGAGAGAGGGGAAATCAGCCAGGCCTCCCCGAGACATTAAGTCTAACGGTCAGGTAATAATCCGAAGGTCATTGAATGAACAGGCCATAAAACCAGCCGCTGCCTCTGCCCTGGCCAGGGTTATTTGTGAACCTCAGCAGCTTTTCTTCGTGTAAACAGCCGGAGACAAACAATCTCCGCTGCCCAGAGCCCACTCCCGGGAATTCTTCTTTTTTAGGGCATGTTTCCATTTCTATCTCTTGACCTTTCCATTGAGTGGGCTCTGGTGCTTGCAGAAGCACCTCAACCCTGGGCAGGGCTCCCAGCACGGCTGCAGTTAAAACATCCAGTCCTGGGGGAGAAAAATCCCTCCACGAGTGAGGGAGGCTGGGCTGGGAGTGCTGAGCTCTCTCCCTGCCTTTGTGTAAATCAGGGCTGCTTGAAAAATGTCTGACAAGGGGCACATCAGGGTCTAGCTAAATAAACGTTTCCGTCTCTATGGAGAATGTCACACTGTGCTCGTAAAATTACTGGGTGAAACTCTGTTTTGGTTGTGAATTCAGGGAGGAGTGTGTGACTGGCTTGCTTGATTGTAATGAATCAATTCATCCATTTTTTTCCCCCTCTGAATTGCTCTCCAGGAAAGAGAGGTTGGAGAGGCTGTGTCTTTGATGCGTTGCATCAAGTGATGTGGTCTGTGCCTCAGCTTCCCCAGCTGTGCTGAAAGGAGTGTAACAATTCCTCCCTACCCGATGAGGATCAGAGAGGACTCATGACCACATGGGGCCATTGTATAAAGGGAAGGATCCCTTTTCCAGTTAGTTTGACCTTGGGAATAGTTCACAGATCATCTTGGATTTGTTTGGGATTGAGCCCTCGGTGAGGTCTCAGCTCTGCAAGCTCCAGGAAAGCAAGTGCTGAACATGAGTGTGCTGAGACAGATGCCTCAGCAGCGAGGGAAACACTTTGGGATGCCTGGGGTAAGGGGATGCATGAAACAAACTCCTCCAGCTCCTTCTCTGGTGCTTTCTAAGATTGCAGTCATGTTTTGGTCAGGAATGTTGACATCCAGATCTCCGCAGAGTAAATGCCGTAGAAGCGCAGGGGCAGCCCCTGCACTGTGAGTGCTATGGGCTAGGGGCTGTGAAGGTCTGATGGCTGCATTGTCCTGAGGTAAATCCAGGCAATATTTGCCTTCTCCATCCTTCTTACTCTGTCGTGCCTCATTCAGCTCTCACTTGTACCCAGGCAGATCAAGAATACCTTGGGTGAGGCTGACAGGGCTGCACTAATAGGAATAAGGCTGGAGCTCTCGGATGCAGAGATGTGTTTTTCTACATGGAACATCTTCCAATGCTTTCCAGCTGGGGACATGCGAAATGGTCCAACGGCACATAGTCTGTCTTGTCTGGGAGGAAATCACAGCCCCACGTCTCACCTGAAAGTCCATCTTTCGCTTCCTCCTTTAATTCTTCCATCACTATTTCCAGCCCAGATGGTTCCTGGGAACTCTGCAAGCAGATGGGCTGGTCAGGAGTTAAAATGATGAAACAAGTTTTGAGCCTGTGGTGCTGCAGCACTGCCTGACCTGCACATTAGCTAATGCAGGTGTAGATGTTTGCTCGGGGTCGTGTGTAGGCTTTTGGTTAAATTAATCAGAGTTTTTTTGCCATATTAATGATTTTAATCCATCAATAAACGCAGACGAGAGCTGACCTGGAGTAAAGTTAGTGTTGTGTGGACGTATAATACCTGTGTGGGTAGGAAAGCTGCTGGCAAAAAGGTAAAACTAATCAAAATTTCTGAAGACATTTGAAACAGCCGAGTGAGTTTTATACAGTTCCTGGAATCGTGTAGTTGCAAGGATTTTGATCTGATATTAAGCACCCTAAAGCTACCTTTAATGAATTGGTAAACCAGGACTTGTCTTCGATCATGTTTCTTCTAAGATAAATTATGTGATGAGATTTGTGTCTGGAAAAACCCCAGAGTTCAGTTCAGTGTCGCTGTTGGTGTGTAAGAGAAAGGCATCTTCAAGAGGACATGGGGGCTCAGAAATATTGCTAGTTTCCCAGTGCTTAGGAGAAAACAGTAATTTTCTGGAAAATCCCTTGACATTAGTAACAATGGGTGTGGTGCGAAGCCTGCAAAGAGCAGAAGGGAAAAGGCATCAGCAATTCTGGTCGGAAGCTTGCAGCAGAGACCTCCCTCTGTGCTGAAAATCCCATCAGCTATTGACGAGCTTCTTTTGGAAGGGAGAGGTTTCTTCGCAACAAATTTCTGCTGGAAGAAGGAAAAAATGTGTCTCGAAGCATCGTTGGCGACTTGGGGGCATGAGACGTGCTCGGCTATATTAGAGGTGGCAAAAAAATCACACTTGGAAACCCCAGTGTCATAGCAAAGAGGGAGCTAACATAGTATCACTGTATCTGCTGGTATGCACAAGTGTCTTAGAGATACAAGAGGAGAAACCCACATCAGGTCCAATTTACATAATATTACAGCTTAGTAAAAATACTGCTGGCCAGGACAGGTGTCCTGGATGAGATAATTGGTATGTATTTATGATCTCCTTGAGCAAGTGATGGGTAGTGATGAAGCATGGGCTGGCTTGGAGAAGAGGGTTTCTTCTGGAAGTGTCTCTGGTTGCTGAGGCAGGGAGGGATCCTGGTCTGGAAAGAATTCCAGCCTGAATTAATGGCTAGACCATGTCATGGAAAGGAGGCATGTCCAGTTCCTCATCATGGTGAGGAGCAGAGTGCTGGACATACTCTTTCCCCATGGCAGATTGGGGTGGCACAGGAGTCTAACCTGTGCCAGGATGGGTGGATGGCTTTGGCACAGACAGAGCCATAAATATCTGAGGCACAATCACTATTTCTTTTATCTTCTTGTAACCTCTGCAGAGGTGACTCGTAATGGGATGGATGGAGGTTAGCAGAGAGGTCAGTAACTGTTCACAAGATGGTTCTCCCCCCGTGTTTTCAGCATTACAGCAGCAGGGAAAACTGCTGTCTTCTTCTCTCCCAGCACCTTTCTAGCTCTGAGCATGCTTGGATGAGAGACAGGCGCTGAGGAAGCTGCTCAAGCCAGTCCTGGACTGAGGAGAAGGTGGTCTCTTCTCCAGATGCTGATAGTTAAGCCCTATGGCATCTCTGCAGCTCATGCTCTCTGTGAAGATGCTTCCCACTAGGTCAGGGACACCATGGGCTGCTCAAGTGCTACAGGCCAGCAGCTTTTTTGAGCAGAAATGACTTTTCCCAGATGCTGTCTCTAAGGGACTTGCACGTCTTTGTTGCTTCTGGTTTAACCTGGTCTAGTGGGAGGTGTCCCTGCCCATGGCAGGGGGTTGGAATAAAATGAGCTTTAAGCTCCATTCCAACCCAAACTATTCAATGATTCTCCTGGCTGCACCCCTGAGACTGCACTGGGGGAGCCCCTTTGCCTGACAAAAGGCAAGTTTTTTGAGTCAAAGGTTGAAAGGCGAGAGTCAAAGGTGGGATTCTGTGAGGGGGTCTCACCCTGGTGAGATGCACATGCTGGTGGATGGGTAGATATTACACCTGCAGTGACTTCTGTGGGCTGCAGGACAAGTTAAGAGCCAGGATTTGACTCTCACAGTTCCCAGGAAGGGGACAACATCAGAGCTTAGCCCAGACAAGTTGTCCGGAATGACTGTGCTGTTCCTTTGCCAGAACCAGTGGCTTCCTCTCAGCTTCCTGGGGGTGATGCAAGGTCTAGATGGCAACCAGATGGAAACACTGCTAAGGCTGACAAGTCATGGACATAACTCAGGTAAAAACAACAGCCAACGTCACCAGAAGAGACTGCTGCAGAGCTGAGGGCTGAACCTATGCTCCGCACCGGTCAACGAAGGGCCATAACACCAGACTTGTGCAACTGGTGGGAAACCAGCCACGACCTGGAGTTAATGACTCCTCTGGGGAGAGGCAAGCCTGAAACAAAAGCAGGACCCAGACTGAAAGGCAGCTCTGTGAAAGGAGAGAGGGAAACTCTGAGTCTTCTGGCAAAGGACAGCACAAGGGGATGTGTGCTGAATGGAGCACGCCCCGGCATACTGATCAGAGGAGAGATTTCAAAGGTATTGTAAGAAAAAATATCTCCAAAGCCTTTGCCCTCCCCTGCGCAGGGGTGGGTGGCATCGTACGGCAGCAGAATGCAGATCAGGACAGCACTGGCTGCTCTGCGCAGGGGGTCCAGCACCTCCCATCCTGCCTGGCCAGGGTCCCCATGATGCAGGGGACATCACACAGCCTTGTACTGGGCATGAGGAGATGGCCTGGTCTGCTGGAATGGGCTGTTTCCCTTAGGATGCACTGGGAAACAAGCAGGATATCACAAGAAAGGTGCTGTGCCTGCATATGGAGGCAAGTGAAGGTTGGGAGCCACTGATCAATGAAATAAATCCAGTGATGGAGTTGGGCTGTGGGTGTCTGGAGCAGTCATGGTTGGGCACAGGATGGAGCTAATGGGCTTCCGTGGCTTGTTGTCCTGAGCTTGTGTCACTGTGGTTCTCAGAAGCTCTTCCAGGCTGTGGACTAGAGCACGTGCACCAGCATGGGCAGATCTGAATCCCTGTGGTATAAAATCAAGGCAAAATTGGATTTTGGACATCTGCTTGTAACAAAGTGAGAGCCTGCATGGAGACGATTAAGTCCTCAGTATTCAGGAGCCGCTTGCCAATTCCCCCAGTCCCACCAAACATCCATTTCTGCATGGCTGGATGGAGCTCTGCAGCCAATAGGTGGGATTCAGCCACTCTTGCAGCCCAGGCAGAGCTACTTATGCTGCAGACACAGCTACTAAATTCATCACAGGGGGTTAAACTGGTGCTCCTGTGCCACTCAACATCAAGAGGGGTGAGAAGAGCAGCAGAGAGAAGCCCAAACCCAGAAAGGGGTCAGCTGGAGACATTTCTGGTTTCTAAGCACCTCACCTGGAAGGTTTCCAGGGACGAGGCATCAGCCACCTCTCTGGGCAACCTGGGCCACAGGCTCACCACCCTCACCCGAAAAGATAGGAAGAACCTTTTATCTAGTCTAAATCTCCCTCTTCTAGTTTCAGACCATCACCCACTGTCCTGTCTCAACAGGTGTCGTTAAAAAGTCCCTCCCTATCTTTCTGAATGGCCCCAAGAAGGTCTCCCTGGAGCCTTCTCCTCTCCAGGCTGAACAAGCCCAACTCTCCCAGCCTGGCCTCCCAGCAGAGGTTCCACCCTCCCATCAGTGCTGGGGCCTCCTCTGGCCCCGCTCCAGCAGGTCCATGTCTCTGCTGTGCTGAGGACTCCAGAGCTGGACTCAGCCCAGGATGCCATCGGCTTTGGGCTGTGAGCTCACGGTGCTGCCTCATCTCCTGCTTCGCTCCCCCAGGTCCTCCTGCTGCTCTCAACCCTTCACCCCCAGCCTGTGCTGCCAACAGGCCTTGCCCTGAGCCAGGTCGTTGATGAAGATACCGAGCAGCACTGGTCCCGTAACAGGCCCTTAGGGACACCACTGTCACCGATCCCCATCTGGACATTGCAAAGACAGCGGTGACGCACATCAAGAGACACCACGGGGCTTCCAGCGGGGTCTAGGTGGCTTTTGGTGACCCTGGTGCCGAGCTGAGTGCTGCCAGCAAGGCCGAGGAGGGCACTGGACACCCTGGGGTTTCCAGATCTGAGGTGTCCCACAGCCCTGTGCCACCACCCCACTCACCTTCTCCAGCTTGGACTCCAGCGTGCAGATGTAGACCCAGAGCAGAGCCTGCGCCTGGTCATCAAGGAGCTGGTCCCGGTTCTGGGCGCTCCTGGGCACCAACTCCAGCAGCCGCAAAGCTTCGTGGACCGAGTCCAGTGAGGAGCTGCCAGACAGAGGAATTAGAAAGAGCCTCCTGGCCCCAAAACCCCCAGAGCATTTTAGGAAGAGGGGAGAATACACCCCAGGACCCCTGACGGAGCTAAACAGCCAGAGCAACAACACCCTAGATGGTTAAAATCACCCTTGAGGGTGACTCCTCAGGGACATTCAGGGAGACAGGAACACTTTGGTGGGCACCCACCAGTCCGTCTGCTGGGCGTAGCTGTGGAAGCACAGGACCTGGGCCAGCTCGGTCAAGCCGACGGCTCGCTCGTGCAGGCGGCCGCTCTCCTCCGAGCAGATCTCCAGCAGGTCGCAGAGGACGTTGTAACGTTCCTGCCCCGTGTCGCCTCGCACGGTCTTGTAGGCCCTGAGCTCCGCAAAGAGGATGGTGACCAAGGTGTCCGTGTCCAGGTTGTGCCCTTCCAAGGCTTCCTTCAGGGTCCTGAGGGAAATGGGAGCTGTGAGGGGCTCTGCGCAGAGCCCGGCGTGTCTTGTGGGGAGAAATGTCCTCATTTTACCAGCTTGGGAACAGCAGCTCTCAAGATATCAGAGAACTGCAGCCTGGTTGGGTGGGAAGGGACCATTAAAGGTCAAGTCCCAGCAGGGAGTAGGGACATCTGCAACTGGAGCAGGTTGCTCAGGGCCCCGGCCAACCTCACCTGCAATGGTGCCAGGGATGGGGCAGCCACCACCTCTCTGGGCA